>JAPQRN010000022.1:10353837-10378046 GCA_037367275.1 Coranthus polyacanthus
CGACCCGTTTATGACCCGGAGTGCCCACAGTGAAAAGATTCCAAAATTCTTGAATCAACTTCATATGAATTTAGTTCAATCCTGAGGTTAAAAAGGCCACATTGTTAAAATTTGAGCCTTCTAGCCCATGACATTGTGGAGATATTGGCCATGACATTCGGGAACCCTAAAGTCCACCACAACGTTATAGAGAATGGGCAAATACGTCATGGCGCATTGCATTGTGGGTAGCAGCGGCCATAGATGCGGTCACGCAGTTAGGAGGAGTTTATTAGAGGAGTTTTTTGTTGTTGCCTGATATATGATTCTTGGGTTGAGATGTGGCAAAATGGGTCCATAGCACCACCTACAAAATGTCAAAAATCTGCGTCTCAAATTTTACATGTTTGGTAAGAGTCCAGGTCTGAAGACATGTGCACAATCATTTTTTAATCAGACTTATATTACCAATACCTGATAATAATAGCTGAATATAAGCATACAACTGTCATTTAATGGTAAAAGATATTAAGAAATAAATATTTTACTAATTGGTAAATGCAGACTTTACACAGTCTCAGAAATAAATAATAAACGGCATACTGTAATTGGTTTTCAGTTTTGTCTGCTAAAGTGTCAAAGCACCAGAGATTTCTTCTCTCAAAGCCAGGATATACTTAGCCTGTAGTCATCACCGGAATGAATACCACTCCAAAAACACATAGTAAACAGTGTCTCTTACACGTGAACACACACACAAAGACTGCCCTTGGACTGACATTAGAGAGCGTCAGAAAGATGAAGGTCGAATGATTACATGACTGGAATAGTTAGCAGTTTTCCAAGGAATTTATGAGCGCCGGTGAGCATCTGTGCAAATAAAGCATATATCCATGTGTGAATGTCAGGCAGCCTCTTAATCTTACCGTGTAGAGCATGTTCATCTGCACTGTAAACTAACTTCTACAGGCTGCTTCACACTGTGACGAGAGCTGCGCCATCTCAGGACCAGACCAACCAAACTGCGGGTACCCAAGGGAGAGATTAACTTGTGGATCTTTGGCTGTTGTTGTTCCGACTTTAAAAGGTTTTCAGAGATCACAGAGCATTTCATCTGAATGAATTATCTTTTAAATGCCTAATGCAGGTGGCGACAGTGATCCAGAATACCTTAGTTAGAATGTTGTTCGCTACTTGTGTGGCAGCTATTAAAACACGAATAGGGAGAGACAATAGAGGCATCTTTGGTGGAATTTATTTGTCAGATTTATTTGTCAAGGCAGAGTAAAAACCTATCTTTCAGAGAAGAGACTCCTGATCTGTACAGTAAGGCAAAAAGTGAACTCCCTGCATAAAAAACAGAGATGAGGTATATCTACAAACAAACAAACAAACAAACAAAAAAAAAACAAAGACCTGAAGGAGTGTGAAGAAGGAGGTTTAGGGAAGGCACTGGACGTTCTAGCCAAACAAGATTACATTAGTGTGAATGCTTTAATACAAAACACGAGCCTGAAGTCAAGATTTGGCGTCAGACTAGAATTGTACAATGTTTTTATTGCCCTAAATGACTACTAAAGCGCGTAACCTGGATCACTTTCAAATAACTAAAAGGCACAATAAGTTTTATTAAACTGGAATGTGAACAATCACAGAATGCTGCCATTAGAATAGTCTTAAATAACAATAAAACAATGCTAAACACACATCATTGTTTTCCTCACTCACTACGCCAACAGAATGATTTTTTTCCTCTCACGTCCCTGTTGCACTGGAGACTTCAGAGGCTCAGCCAAAATAAAAATAAAAACAAAAACAAAACAAAGATTTTGAGGATCATCAATACAACTTTGAAACATTAACATCGTTAAGCAGGATCAATGATGGTTTTCGTGACACTACTTCTCCACTAGAATGGCTGACATTCCTCCTAACTTCCTAATCGTTGTTGGTGGACAGCAGTGAATCAATAATAAACAATACAATGCACTGTTTCAGTTTTCTGATATTTGATCACAGTTTCATGTCAGTCTTGTCTACACCTGCCTAAATCTTAAAATATAAAATAATAAAAATGTTTGTTTGTTTTTTCCAGTTTAAGGCTTTTTTTTTTTTTTTTTTTAAACTTCTAAAACCAGCCGTCAACCGTACCTGAATATCAGCAGCAGAAGAAGGCAATTTAACATGAATGAGAACAAATAAGGGATGGAGGTCAACTGAGGTACAGATTTGGAAAATTCATCACCAACTAGAAATAACATTAGACACAAGTTAAAAAAAAAAAAAAAACCCTACAAACATTATTATAATAAATATAAAGTTTTCCAATATTCACAACATGACAAATAAGTCTGTGTTTTACATACACAATCCAGTTTTAAGCATAGTTAATTTGTCACAAACAAAACAAAAATGTATTACAGTTAAGACTCATGTGCAAGACTTATCATCCTTATGAAACAGGACACTTTGTGTACATCGCTGGAGTGTGCACTGTTATTTAACTGATAATTTCCCCCCTATAAATCCACTGCTGCTCAGGTTTGTCTTTGGATTAGTTCGGTTTTTGAGGCCAGTAGTGCAGATCATCATGGTCTCGGGTCACCAACATGGCGCACAGCAGGACCTTCATAAACTATAATATAACACAGTCAAAGGCACTCATTGACCAGTATCGTCTTAGTAGTCAACGTTACATCCAGTGTTACAGTCTATGAATGAAATTCTGACCGTATCAGTAGTATCTCCTAGGATGCGGCAGAACATGTGTGACATTATTCATTCTAACGTCACCATCTTTTGTCACACGCGTGATTATACAGCAGGAATCTTAAAGTGCACTAGTTGCCATGGTTCTAACCGTGGCGATGTCGGCGGGAGGCGGCGAGGTCACCTGTGGCTGGATGACATGCGCCGGTTCCACATGCCACGTTTGGAGTGAAAGTGGTGGAAGAAGTTCCTCAAGTAGATCCTCTCAACTTCTAGGCCTGCCTGAAGGATCCTAGAGGGGAGAGCAAGAAGAATTTGTTAACTTATGTTTTCTTAGCCTTGAGGGAGGGGGGAAAAATTTTTTTTTTAAAAATCTGAAAATCAACTGAACCTCAATGTTTGAATTTGAATCTATTTATTTAATAAGCATGATGTAGTAGAAATACTGTAATACACAAATATTCATAACACTTAATCAAAACCACAGCACGCAACAGATATAGAAATACAATTATATACAGGGTTATCAATCTGTCTCATCTAACGCCTTCCAACAGTTAGTCTGCAATGTGTTGTGTAATTTCTTCTCCTGTCATCACTCATCTCCGCTGTCTCTTCACAGCTTAAGTGCACATTCATGAACTTGCTGCACTCACTCAAGTGCTGACATACGGTAGCTTTTCCCACATAACGTATCATATTGTCGGTCAAATATGATTCAAAGTAAAGCGTCTTGTTTAAAACGTAGCCACTAGTGTTGATGCAGAGGTTTGTCGTATCCTTCTTCCTGACGGACTGTTCCCTGAACTTTCATGAACTTGATACACGCGCTCGAGTGGTGAGATTAATAGATTAGAGTTTAACAGCAAAACTGTAGGTTTCCTCACATAATGTATCATATTTTTGGTCAAATATGATTCAAAGTAACGCATCCTTTTTAAAATGTAGCTACTATTGTCGCGGTAGTTTGTTACATCCTTTTTCCTGATGTTGTCCTTTGGCCTTTATTCGGAGGGTCTTCATCATGAATGCTAAAAAATACTTGCCTAGGTAGCCTTGGTGTCAAATCTATGTTTCTAATTTGTCAGCTGCTTGTGTGATTAAGAATAACCAATAATAACAACAACAGGGAGCAGAAATAAAAGGGTTAAGTCTGGCAGCTATTTACAGCTATTACAGCAAAAAAAGAAAAAGAAAAAGAAAGCGAGCAACAGTAGAAAAAGGATAGATTCAAAAACCTGAACCATCCCTTTAAGAAGTGAGAAACGCACCTGTCGAGGAGCTCCCAGTCCTCTCCTCCCCAGCGGTCTGTGAATTCTCTCGTGTTCATTCCTCCCGCTGAATCCAGATCTGACTTATAGATCCCAAGCAATCCAAAGCCATTGACCTCCCAGTAACCTGCGCACACATACAACAGTCAACATCACCGTGCAGACACTCTGCAGCACAGCGCGCATTTTTACCTCAATCACTGCTGCCATTTTAAGATACATCAATGTGAGGTAACGTATTTCAGTGAGCCACCACCTGTGGCAACACTTGCTACAACTAGCCATGGTTTGATGCCATAATTCACTAGAACAGGTGCGGGCAGGTGAGATTGGTTGTCTAAACGCGTGTGGCTGTAGGCGATAGATGCTGTAATGCAATATGCAGAATCAAGCTCAAGAGTGAGACATGAGCTTAGAGGTTGCTGTGTGACTTTTATGGAGTCACACCTCTACTTGTCTAAATGGTGGAACTGGAACAGTGGAAGAGTGGCCTGACCACAGAGACAGTAGAGACACAAAGAAAAACAGATGACAGGCATTGTGGAAAATACAATACAGAGCTGCTACGTAAGTTAAACCGAAACAAAACACTGTCTTTTCTTCCTCCCTACATCTGCTGTATATCTAACACAACACACACACTCATTTGGACAAATTCAACAACTCCCAACTGACATTTAAAAGTGAAATAAAATTGCTCTAATTTAGACATAATGGAGTATTTTTATATTCCTGACTTTTCAAAACAAAGAATCCAAATTCATGTATTTATTTATTTTTTTAAAATGACTATTGTACGAACCCTCTGTTAACTGAAGCAGGGAGTTTGATTGCACAACTTTTCTTTAAAACACATCTTTTAATATTACTCTATTTTAATTCACAAACATCAAAACGGACCCGCTAGAAAGTCACATTAAAGCTGAGCGTATCTGTACCCACCTCTGGCATCTAAAGGTGTAGCCCCGCAGTCCAGCCTCATGACTATAGGAGCAAAGGCCATATATCCCTCCACGCAGTGTTTCCTGATGGTATCGATAATGGACGGAGGGAAGTGGATGTGGAGGTCACAGAGAAACACTATGCTGTGATCATCCTGAGGGAGGACGAGTGAGGAAAAGACTATGTTTTATTTCTGAATGTTAGTATCTAGTCATTCATTTCACAGTTCACATTTATTATCTGTGAGCTTTGCTGCAGCACTCACAGTTATAAGGTCGACGCCTGCTTGCAGACCAGCAGAGCGCTCAAAGTTTCCACTCAGCTTCACATACTGGTACCTGGATACACACACACACATCGTAATTACAGTACGAAGAGCTTCACACGTCTGTATTTAGAGTAAAAAGAGACACGCGCATGCTGTACCTGGGGAGTGAGGATTTCTGTAGAGCCTGCCTCACGTCCATGTCAGTGCTGTTGTAGTCGGTAATGATGAGATTAAAGTTGGCGTCTCCTGTCTCTCTAAATAGTGCCTC
Organism: Coranthus polyacanthus; assembly: GCA_037367275.1. Classification (NCBI taxonomy): domain Eukaryota; kingdom Metazoa; phylum Chordata; class Actinopteri; order Kurtiformes; family Apogonidae; genus Coranthus; species Coranthus polyacanthus. The sequence continues at coordinate 10,359,275 of JAPQRN010000022.1, forward strand.
CATATCAGTAATCAGCTGCTGCACCCACCTGGCCTGGTTTTTCACTGAGAAAGACATACAAACAAATAACCTGTTGATTTACAGATGAGATCACGTGTTTTGTGGAAAAAAGGGTCATGCAAAGGGAGGCCTGTGACCTACAATAACTGCAGCATTCATTTGAAAAAGAGAGGGAGAGTGATGGAGAAGGAATTAAAAGGTCCAGATGTTAACTAGTGACAACGCTGCTCATGGCTGAACGCCGTAATCCCTTGAAACGTATTATCAAAACATCACAGCTGTAGTCAGTGTGTCTGCACCTTTCCTGAGTGCAATTTAGGAAAAGGCCAAACAGTACCCGACAGAACAAAAAAAAGAAATAATTCAGCTTAATAATAGTATAAAAATATAACAGAAGCTCTTCTTTATGTAATGAAACCCTGGAAAGCAATATGTGATTAGGACATGCCTTATTAAAGGCACAATGATTCTTATTTTCAGGTGATTATACACTAATGAAAACATAATTATGAATAATATTCAATTTATGCAATGAGATCCACCTGAATCTTACACACTGAACCTTTATCACTGTAGGAGTGCATGAGTCTGGGAAGTAAATGGGATATAGTACTGGTAATTTTAAGTTGTTGCTGTTATCCGAGTTGCTTGTAAAGCTTTTGTAATTAAAGTTTCCCGCTTCTCAGCAAATGAATGTTTCTGCGAAGGGCAAAAGTCCAAACAGAGTGCAGGCAAGAAAAATGTAGATGAATACTGCTTTTCAATCCTAAATTTGGCTCAAACAAGCAAAGCTGAAAAGTTACCTGGCACTATGAAGTGGACAGTGGCAACGGGATTCCAGCGAAAGCCCACCGGGTTACATAGCACCAGCTGAGGTTGCTGCCGTTGGAAACCGAAGGCCTTGCTGCGTTGCCTGCTGTGTCGAATCAGAGCGTAGATGTAGTGTGACAGGCGCAGCAGTTTGCCATCCACATCTTTCAGCTCCAGCTCCAGAAGGTAGCGGCTGCCCTGGATCCCATCCACGCGCTTCACCACATTAACCACACGCACAAGTGTAAACCGCCTGAATAAACAGGGAGGATGAAAAATCAAAAGTGACGCATACTGCAAAGCAATATTTGCACGCCAATTTTACTTGCTAAATAGCTATATGTGTAAGGCTGTTTAACTCCAATGTTTAACTACAAAAAATATACTGCATTTGTTTGTTTTGTATGAAGAGCATTCACAGGTTGGCATCACTTTACTTCAAGGGGTCACGTAGTAGTTGGAAGTTAAGTGCAACTTTTTAGAGATTACACGTTAAAAAAATCATTTAAATTGAGGGTTAATCATTCATACTGTGCATGTGTGATTCAGGTGATATTATTCACACACTTACCCATGGTGCTTTTGGTTGAGTTTGTCCATGAAAGCCTTAACCATGGGTTGAGCATCACTGGAGTCGAGCAGCAAGTTTCCAGAGATGTTGCAGCGCAGGTCGATCCAATCTGACCTTTGTAACTCAAGGTCCATGTGGTTGACCTGGAAGGTCTGACTCCAGTTCACCTCAGTGTCAAACACTGGTGCAGGTGTAAAGTCCTCATCATCGGCACCTTCAAGGTCTCCGTCTACTCCCCATAAAGAGTCTCTTTCGTTGGCTTTGGTGTCTTTTCTCCTTTCATCCCAGTTGTGAATCTCGCCATCCTCTCTCACTTGGTCCTTTTCTTCTTTTTGCCACTTTTTGGCCTTGTTACCTCGACCAATCATTTGAGCTCTGCCATTACTATTTTCTTTTTCCAGTTGTAAAGGCATATTCCTCTCAATTTCCTTTTCCCTGAGGCTTTTTCTTATATCTACGTTCCTCTGAGTTAGTCTTCCTAAAGGTAGGTTGGTGTCTCTCCTGGAAGTGGTAAAACTCTTCGTGGCTGCTGGCTGAAGCTCCTTCTCTCTGGTTACAAGCCTCTGCTGCTTGGCCACTGTGGGTTTCTCAGGCTTAGGATCATCCCTCTCTAAGCGTTGAAGCTGAGAGTCTTGGAGTCTCTGGATTTGGGTATGGTTCATTTTCTGAGACCTCTGAATCTGTTTGGAATTGAGCTGCTCCGATGGTACTGCTGGTCGTTCCTTCGCTCCATACTGCTTTCTCTCCACTTTTATCAGTGGATTATTCTGCCCATTTCTCAAAGCTGTCTCTGCTGATTTCAGCTTTTGTCTTTTCGCTTGTTTTAACCTTCCTTTTGGCTTTATCTGTTCTACGTTTTTAGCTGGGCCAGGAAGTCTGGACTCTGTCTGGTTACGTTCCTCTTTTTTTGAGGTTGGCATTCGCACTGTCGGCAGAGGCTCAGCTGGTTTCTGTATTTCAGGGTGAGGCTGAGGAACTTTGTCCTTAACTTGCCTCTTCTGCACATTATCTATGCGCAGACTTGTTTCAGAAGTGTTCTTCAGTGTGTTGTCATTTTCCTCTGTGGCTAAGGAGAAGATTTTGCGCCTGCGATTCTGAACATAATCATCAAAATCATCCCCGTAGTCTGGAAAAAGTGCATTATCCAGTTGCTGGTGTGGCTTGGCTTCCTTTTCTCTTTGGTATTCCTCGTTGTAAAAATCGTCCTCTTCATCAAGGACTGGTTTCCTCCTCTGGACACGAAAATCTAACAAGTTCCAAAATCAGAGAGTGAAAACAGGGGTTAAAATAAATGGCAGTACAAAAATTATAGTATACTGTATTTTTTTGGGAATACGAAATACCTCTGGCTCCTTTTTCCTGAGTATCAGAACGGTCTAGTCTCATGTATCTGGAAAAACCAAACCTGGTGGTGAGAGGAAAGAGCCAAAAAAATGAATTACATAAACATTTAGAAAACTGGTTGACTGTTGATTTTACACCCTTTTAAATTTAGAAACACAAATGTCTTTTAATTATAAAAATACAAACAAAAGAATCACTTTGGAAGACATTCTCACTAAACTGAAAAGTACGGCATGAATTTTAATGGAATCTAGAAAGTTTGACATTCTATATCTATATCTATATATTTAGAGATATATAGAGTACAGTTTTATATATACACAACAGTACTCTGTGTAAGGTTTTTTTATTTTTCTCACAATTTCATGTAGTTCAGACTCTCAGAGTAGTAGCAGCTGTTCTCCGTCTCCATGTGCGTGAGTCGGGTGTAGTCATTCGGGTAAATGTAGGACATGTGGACCTGGGGAGATGAAATTAAATGACTGTTAAAAAAACTCTGCTCAGTGTCACAAACTGATGTATCATGTTATTTCATACAATACGGATTATTCAACGCGCTCCACAGGGGTCACACAGGTGTTCTTAACACTTCTGGTTTTTTTTTTATGTTTACCACAAAAACAACTGTACACCTAATTTAAAGAGACGTAGGATCGTAAACTGTGACTGATCTGCTATAGTCTCTATACAATAAAGCCAACTGTGGAGCCAAGTGATTAAAATCTAGATCTAAATGTTCTTTTAAGTGGGTGTGCGGCACGCCGTCGTTTCAATAGTTACGTTGGCATAATATAGATTCCTAAAAGAGACAACAGTACTCAGTTTCAGTATGAGTACTTTCGTCTGTTTGACTGCACTGCACATACAAAGATAAGAAATGCAACAAAGGAGTTTGATCAGACAACTTTTCAAACTTTGTTGCCTTTAACAGAGATTGGAAGTCATGCTGCAGCAACATAAACAGGACCTTCTTATGGAAAAACGTGTTTCTTTCTCAACACTGTATTTAGGGTCTTTTTGTATAGGAAGAATTTTTTGATTGATTTGAAACAAATAAACATACAAACTGCAGTCCTTGGTAGCGTAGCAAAGGAAAGTCTTTGATTGTATAGCTGGGCTTGTAGGAGCAGTCAGGGAGAACACCTTGCAGGAACTTGTTGTTTATCAAAGGCACTGCAACCAAGCACATCACAAAGGTTAAGAAAAGTACCTGTGCTTGTAGTAGAACAAAATAAGTTGCTAACTTGCATCCGGGATGATAGGCAATGGAGGTGGAGGTGGTAATTTATCAGCAGTAATCAATTAAAAGTGTCAGAGAGATGCCTCTCACCGTGGTAAAGAGTGTCTCGGAGATCTTCCCTCAGCACATCTGCTGTGACACTGTGCTGTCTTGAGGGGGTGCGCTGGTGGCTGGCGAATGTCTGCGGTATGTGGGCAACGTCATTCATTAACAAGCCAGACTCATCTGTGGGATGAAGCCACAAGGCATTAAAAAAAGAGAAGCAATTTGTATTTAATGCTCAGCAAAAGCACTGACTTGGTTTAATTTTAAGATTCACAGGTTTGAACATTATGGGAGAAAAAAAACAACTGCCAACTGGGTTGAATTAGGAGTCACTGCGGTTGAGATGTAACCTGATCCCAAGACTCTAATAAAAATTCACTGAGTGATCAGATCTTCGCAGGCAACAGGAATGATGAGAGGGTTTGTTGTGTACTTACTAACATAGAGGGATATGTGCTTGGATTCAATAACCATGAACCTAAAGCCTTGGTCCAGGAGCTGCCACTGTGTGTGAACAAACAAAGCATTACCAGTCTCATTCGCATCATTACTCAAAGTGAACATGAATGAGTACAGAAAATCATATAGAAATGAAATGGAGTCATAAGGAGAGGACTCTCTACTTACCGCCACCTCCACGTGGTCAGTCCCCCTGTTGTTTTGCTTGTGAATAACTTCAAAGAAGTACCTCCTTTGAGAAGACAACCTATCAGACAGTAAATGTTCACAGTGAGTAACAACATATCACAATGTACAGCTTTGAAAATAAATATTAGACCACTGGTGATTTGATGTAGAAATTCCTTTCAACGTGACATGAGAAAATTGGGTTTTTGATGTCACTTACAGCAGTTAAACATGGCTTGATTGGTAAAGCAAACATTTCATTTGTCTTGACAGATTGTTGCCACACATTTCACTGTGGTCCAGTAATTATTTTCAAAACTGTAGCTCTAAGCACAATGCTGACTGCAGTGCTCTACATAAAAGCGGCAGAAGACCTAATAAAAATCTGCACACCAATCTCTCTCCTGTTGAAGCTCTTGGGAGAGGTTAAGTATTTATCTTCTAAACTGCAACTATTTTAAGCTCTATCTGTGCAGTCTTCCTGTTTGTATACTGCTGCTACTCATTTCTGTGTTGAAATGGAAACTACTGACATCATACATTGCATACCTATGAACTGTTGGCTAATTTGAATTCTCTGGGGTTATTTTGTTTACTTTTGCTGTACTCGATTGTTGCAGCATTTGTGCAATTTACCTGCGAGTGTGTGTTTATGGATATGCATGTGTATTTACAACCAGATATGGGGATGAAGTGCAGTTCAATCAAAAATCATTTAGGTTTAGGCATATTGAGGTTATGGTTAAGTTTCCACTTAGTTAATGTAAGTCAATGCAAATTTCCCTAAAGGCATGGAAACACAACTGTGCGTGTCAGTGAGAATGATGTGGCTGTGTCATCTTAGATTTATGGAAAAGTAGCGTCACAAAGAGTGGTATAAAAAAACGTCCTGCCCAGTGGCAGTAAATGAAACCCACACTGCATGATAAAGCTTCCCAGCTTTGTTTACTTTATGTTTGATTGTTGCTTAATGAAATGAATGCAGTCCCATTAATTATATAGACTGTGGCGGCCCTTCATAGTCTAATTAATCTCATAACAAACTGAAAATAGGGTAAGAGGACTTACTGTATTCTTAACAGCGAGAGTGAGACCATTTGGATCTTTAACGCAGAGCTTTTCTTTTGAATGATGAGTAACGCATCACCTTATTTATCATTTGGGCTATTCACATCCTATCTGTGCTAACACAGGGATGGCTCGTCTTCGGGCTTCGCAAATCCAAGATAAAGGTAAATAACTTGACATGATAAACTGTCACGAGTGTATATGACAGAAAGTAACGATAAACAACTAATTAGCATAGTGAAATTTGCGTAACAGGGCTCAGGATTTTGTCAGTGAATCCAATTTGACCATGTAGTCCAAAACTTGACAATACAATCCTTTTCCTTTTGGCATGAAGTTCAGTGAGGATTCTGACCACATTAAATGTTACAGAGCTGTGGGAACATATGTAACAGACAACCGCATATGATTCATGGCCTTGTGCATCTGCTTGCCATCCAAAGCCGCTATCCCCGGCAAATAAACTAACAACGAACTGAATTAAGCTCTGCGTTGCTCTGGTATCGCTATTTCCAGAAAAGATTTTGGATTGGTAGACTCTAAAGAACCATTATAAACTGACTTAAATACAAGCCTATCAGCGTTGACGATAACAGCAACCAATAATGCAGCGCGCTCTGTAAAATACCTAATTAGATTAGATTAGAAAACAGTGGAGCGGATCAAACACTAGGGATAGACTCAAATATCACAAATATAGTGCGTGCATAGAGTGACAGAGTGACGCCCTGCTCTGCTTTGCTTGTGAAAACTAAAAACTGTGTGTGAAGTGATGCGAGTTGTTTTTCTATGCTGGTATACGTTCCCGGCTTAATTATATGTGCAGCAACTAAGCTGCTACCACTCATTTTGGTAGCCTTAGTTTTTGATGTAACAATAAAATCGGTTGCGTTTCTCACTCACCTAACTGGTTTTGAGGTCTGACTGGCGTACTTCTTGAATTCGCCTGGGGCTGTCCACTCTATGCCAGTCTAGAAGGGGGAAAAAAAAAATACACGTTTAAGTGACAAGTATGACGCAATCAAGACCCTCACCCTGTCAGGAGATAGCATGCATACCTTTCCAACCCAGGCCAGTAACTGCAAGTTGAGAGGAGACTCATCTGTACTTAGCCAAAACTCAGAGTTGTCATCAGAACTCAAAGCAAACACCAACTCTCCTGAGAGACAGAGGAAAAAAGAAGAGACAAAAAAAAAACCATGAGGAAACACAGAGTCACACATTTGACACAGAGAAAAATTAAAGGAAAAACTAGCAAAATGTGTCTTAGTAAGGCTTCGGGCTTCCATGTGCCACAAGGACAGCTTCAATGCAACTTGGCACTGATTCTACGAGTCTCTGAACTCTACTGCAGGGATTAAACACCATTCTTCCACAACATATTTGGTGGTTTGAGATCGGGGGTGAGCAGAGTCCAACAATCTGCCATAGGTGTTCAGTTGGGGCCCTTGTGTTTTCTGGTCATCATTTTGTTTTGAGAAACATTAACTGTTAAAAAACAAGTCATTATTTGTTCTTTGTTTTAAATTTAAAAAGAAAAAAAAAATCTAACTTGATAATGGTCAAAAGGGGATGAGTGAGATTCTAAAATAAATGGACTGAATCTTATTGAATACGTCGAAGACCAAAAACTGAAATCACTGAAAAAAGAAAGTTTTTTTCATATTCTGAGACCAGATGTGCTCGTGTACAAGGTAAATGGTCCAACGAGGATATAGACCAATTTGGTTGAGATTGAGGAACTGAAGGCGTAGGATATGGTTCACATTATTGTAATACTCATCAAACCATTCAGTGACCCCTCACGCCCTATAGATGTGGGCTTTGTCATCGTGGAAGGGATCACTCCCATCAGGTCTTTTCTTCTTAGTGTGTCACCCATCTGTATACTTAGTGTGGTTACAAGAAGTTTAAGTAGATGCTGTACCGTCACTAAAGGGATGTAGATAACCAAATATCCTGAGTCCATAGTTGGTCCACTGAGGAGAGACAGCCAGCTTCTGTACTGTGGTCCTGGACTGAAAGCGTGAGGCAAAGGAAACACAGAGGCTCAGTCATGATGTTTACTCAAAGTCAAACACATCTCAAGTTCAAGGACCTGAGGATCTAGCATGTGGATGTTGAATGTACCTCTGAGTGAAAACCGCAGTGTAATGTGTGTTTGTGTGTGCCTACGCTTGTGGCAAAGTGTGTGCTGGGATGAAAATACTCTGAAAAATTAAAAGGTTAGTCTTTAAACCTGTCTGTACAGGTGTTGTAGAGTATGATAACGTGATAAGGCCGTCTCCTGGTGGAAACCCAGTTATGAAAACACCTCTGCCTCAAATCGGGTATCTGCCTCCTAATCAGACCAAATATACCTCTTGTTTTTCCTACGTTTGTGAAAGACAGTGGTTTCTGCCAGAGTTCTGGGTGCTTTTTGATGCATCTTTGTAATTCCTCGTGAATTCTAAGAGTCAGGGCTTCAAATAAGGAAGTAGAATATTTCCAGTGTACCTTTAACCCCATTCAGATTCAACTCCACCTACTGCATGACTCTGATAAGTGCTACAAAGCTGGAAAGAGGCGGAGGGCGGGGCCTGAATGTGCAGGTGTGGATGTGTGAGACAGGGGTTGTTCGGGGACATCTGCATGACAGAGAATCGCAAAACACCAATGCAGAATCATATGAAGGTTTGTAAGCGTTAGTTTTGGACTTTGTGCATCATTGCTATCTAAAAAAAACAAACATTATCACCTAAGTGTACAGAATATATTTGCCGCTTTACTTTGCTGCAACGGCTTCAGACGGAAAACGATTGGGGTTCGGCAAACTCCTACAGCACAGCTCTGATTAGAGATAATGTTCATCTTTTATGCAAATTTCAAGAGGTGGAGTGATCCGAAACAGTTGACTCGACATCAGCATCAAGGTGGGAAGGCTCAGGAGGATTTTTAAAACAGGAAGTGGCATGTTGAGCCATTTTCACCTATAAAATGCCAATATTTAAAAAAAAAAAAAAAATTCAGATCTTTTTGTGCATTATCACCAGCATTGTTGTGTTTCATCACAACTGGGTCAAACAATTCAGTTTACAGCTCAAACAAAAAAAAAACATGCTTTAGTGTTTAGTATCACTTTAATCATCAATCCAACAAAGGTTAATTAAACTTGAAATGAAAAGATGAAGGTTTGACTCACATGGGGGTACAGTGGGTAGTGCAGGTTCTTATGGAGGTCAGCTGTAGAACTGCCACACCAGTCCTCAAAGACATGCAGATTGGCCCGTCCTTTATACTGCGGGCAGAGGGAAGGGAGTAATGATAATGCTGCGAACACAAAAGTGTTTGTGCTGCAGTCAGTCAGCGGTGAGGCAATTAGCCATCTAGCCTCGGGGCTTGGCAAACTAAAAACCAGCAATACAGATTGCCTTAGATAGCACTTGACAATACAAAGGTAGTGTTACAACAGCTTTGGATATAATTATTGGACCGCTGTGACAAAATAGTGAAAAGTCAACATTTGTCATAAATGGGAGTTGTAAACGTAGAAAGAACAGAATATCAAAAAGGCATGTTACACTGTGGTCTGATAATCTTTTCCAAGGATGTGGATTCAACTGGGTTTGAAAGTATGCAGTGCAAACATAATGAAAGAGTCAATTTACACAATTTTAAAGAAGGAAATTCTCTTACAGATAGCTGCAGTTTCATAAGATATCTTTTCCTGGGATCTCTGCCTTTGCTCCAATTTAGTACAATGGACGCAAGTAGAACTTTGTTGCAAAATGTTCTATTTTAATTGTTATTTTTCCATGCCGTGGGTATAACACACAAAGAGTTTTTCTGTAGCTTGGGTGAACTGATACTTTAGAGAGATATGTTTACTCTATGGAGTGGTTTATGCACAGATTGAGGGGTGGATCAAAAGAACTGGGTGACAATTGAATCATAATCGAATTTCTCTTCCCCGCCTCTAATTTTTTTCAGTATGAGTCAATAGCGAACACTGGAGCACACACACGTTGAAGTAGAAGGCCCGACGTCCCGTAAACATACACCTCTGTTATCTGAGCTGTGTATATAATTGCAGCACGGGGGAAAGAATACTGAGCCGTAGCTTTGAGAGTACCGGTACTCTAATGGATACTTCAACATATTTCATTAGCGGTCAAGCTAAACACTGTCATCAGCACAGTTAGTTAAATGTTAGCATGACCTGGGCTCAGAGGTTCAGATAGACAGGCTGTAAAATAATGACTCAAGACACTTAGCAGGCTCCAGCTGCCTGTAAATATTTAGCAAGCCTCGGTTTCTTCATTTTCCATGTCCATGATCAAAGGCCCCTTGACCAGGAGTCAAAGAAGCACATTTGTTTCAAATTCAGTCTTTGTTTATTTCAGTCCTTGGTATTTGCACGCACTCTGCTTTACTTCAATCTCACTATGGGGTTAAATATTAAACAGGTGCATGGTCAGATTAATGTCTCAGTTAATGGACTTGTCGTATACTACACCTTTGGCACTTCAGCTGCACCTGCTCTGAGGAATATTACAATTCACTCAGTTCATTTGGACCGCACGTACTGTATATAATTTGACGTTTCTGCTTAGTGCAACCTGTTGTGACTTTATATAATAACTAGTTTTTCTTGAGCACTGACTGCAATGATTCATATGAGCAAACAACTTTTAAATACGCATCAAACATGCTTGGCCGTAGGAGCGGACAAATACTTCTTTGTCATGGCGGTCTACGGCACTGGATATTGCATGATTTTAGTCAAACATTTTCTTTACTTTTATTCATTTATTTACCTGGGATGATGCAAATTAATTAAAATTAGTCTGCACATCAGCGTAAATGTGCTGCATTTGGACAGTTTGTGTATCAACATGTTAAACTATTGATTCTCAAACATGAACAGGTGACTGAGACGGCACCATCCTACTGAAGAAGGCTGAACCTTTAATACTTCCACACACACAGACATCACTATGACAGACATCGCAGGCTCCTTTACAGTGATGATGTGAAGTTTGGCTACACTTGTCTTTGGAGTCAGACACAGTAACAGCAGCCCCAGACATGAAATATGAGATGCAGGCAACTGGCTCAAGCACAGTCAAGCTTAATATAGTGGAAATATGATGACTCCGATAGAGAGCAGTAGAATCTGCTCGAGCAGACTCTGCTGCATGGAAAACACTGTACACAGAGGCAAATGCACTAAAAGGGGGAGGGAGCTGGACAGGCCTGGGCAGGTTTATATAGAGTTCAAAGGAGGTAAGAGATTACTTAAACATGCAGTTACTGCGGACACAGACACACCTACAGTACCTCTGGTTTCCAAGTTTGTGGAGTATAACTGGATCTCCAGGCAGCGGAATCCTCCACAGACTCTTGTTGTTGGTCCCTTCTGACCTGGAAAGAAAAAAAAAAAAAAAAAACACACACACATTAAAGCTGACTTTATTTTGGTTTCTGACAACCCTCCAGCACACACATATATATATATACTCATGCATCACCACATTTTCCTTCTGCCACTCCTTACCCTTCCATCAAACATGGCTCTTCTCCAGCTGCTGTCATCAGCAGAGGGGATCATACCTGAGGAGGTAGATGAAACAATCAGGGCATCTCAGGATTGACAAACCTGCACAGACTCTGCCAACAGACAACACTGTCACACTGTCGTTTTCTGACATGAAAGCAACTTATGATCTTGGCAGATGACTATTATGATTCTTGAGCTGGCTTCCTACTGACATTCAAACAAAATGCATTCCTATCTGCAAACAGAGAGATCTGCTTCCAGTCATTGATGGCATAATGAAATCAGTTAGCACAATGCATGAGCGGAGATGGAGAAAAACACGCCTGCGGTCAGTATATGAATGACAAATTCCACTAAGAGTTAAGCCGAATATTGGACAGTGCTGCTGAAAACTTGGACTGATGCTGTTTTACATTTCCACGAAACACAGAACCTGTTCATAGTACCACCCCTGTGCAACACTATGGATGCCATTGGTGTCTACAGATAGAAATCTAACAAGCTAGTTAGTAGGTCACGCACTAAAGGTGTTCCTGAGGTCCTTTCTTATGCAAGATGCATTTTTAACTATTTTTGTCGGCTTATGTTGCATGAACAATGAAGTCCAGTGTCCAAACAGAGTCCTACCCGCTCCCTGTTCAATGCTGCCATCCACTGAGTGAAACTCATCTCAGTCAGAGCCTTCAATGAGCTGCAGGTAACTCGTGTTGGCAGGATAACACACAAGAAACAAAATCTCTAGAACTCCGGCGGAGGAAGAGCATACGCTGAAATAACACAATTCGAGATTATAGGTTGGTGTGTTTTAAAATAGGACCTCAGTGTTTGGTTTTATTAGCTCCTACTGTCAATGAGTGAACTGGGGTTACAGTGCTTGTGGATTCAGAGTCTGTCATTATCCCAAAGGGTGGAGATCTCCAAACACACACCCTTGAGACATGCAGCCAATTTTGGCAACATGAGTAATACTAGAGTGGTGGTTAAGAAAAGAAAAAGAGGAGTATTTTTAAACTGTGATCCAGCTGCTCTCCAATCACATTTTCTGTTGCTTTCTGCTCGCATTATTCTCCACAGTTCATTGCAATAATAGCTTAGTCATTCATTCATACGTTCAAAATTACTATCAGTGCTTTTTGTAAGCGTCAGTGACTCGAGAGCTGGAAAAAACAGAATCACTGGATAGCACATATGAACAACAGAGAGACTGAGGCTGCTGTAATAGTGTAATTTGGGCTAATTCGGTATATTTACGACACTAACCCAGAGTTTCACAGCTCCTCTCCTCAGGCAACATTTCTACAAGATGTTTTCTTAAGACTTTTAGAAGGATTTTAGACGCACTTTGTTGCACCTGTATGTAAATTGGTGGGGCAAGGCTACATCAACCATACAGAACAGACACAAGTCATACAGTTAATGAGGCATAGATACTTTCTGGAAAGGACATAAAGATAGGACGCTTAACTCAGCAACAACTGCTTCTCTTCTACAAGATTATTCAGATGTGTGCACCCACATTAGGCTGCCACTTCTCCATTGGGACATTTATTAACTGCAGCACTTCATACGTTATCTACAGTCTAATCCGTGGTGCCCATGTGACCTACATGTGGGAAAAACAAGCCATCCCTTAAAGAATCATATGTCAGAGCTGAGGCTTTAGAGCACTCCTGTGGCAACCTGTGTCACAAGTGTTACACAAAAGGAGGTGAACATACGTACATGCATCTTCGGTCGGGTTTGGTTAAAAAGTCAGACCGGTAAGCTCAGCTGAAATCGTTGTATGTAGTGAGATCATTACACTTCATGACATCCTGTGAAATGTTTACATACTGTGCATGCCACCTGTCTCTTGTTTGCCCTCGCTATTGTCCTCACTATACTCACGCCACTTTAAGTATGAATTATTATCAGGATGATTTTAGTTCCAGAATTTTATCCTGTAACGTCCAACACTTTTGAATATGCTAACATTTGAAAATACTCACAACACTTTACAAACTATAGAATTATTATCAATCTGAAAATATGTTGGTTTTTTTTTAAACTAGCTTCAGCTATGCATACTGATATTCTGTAGCTTTGTGGCTTTTGGGCCTATAAAAAATGCAAATAAATGGCATACAACATACATTTTATGATTTAAGCTGTTGGTAAGATGTGCAAATCACCCAAACGAGCATCACTGTCCTCAATACGAACTGTGTAAACACAATATTGGGCTGATACTGAGTTGAAGCAATTTAGTCTCAATCCTCTTCACTGACAATTAAAGAAGACATCTATAGTCAGTCACCTTACGAAATTTTAATCTTATGCTTAATTATTCTTAAAATGAAGCATAAAATTGCAATGAATAGTACTAAACGTCTGATCATCTGTACCTACACAGTACTGGGATAAGAAAACATCTCAGAGGCTATGTCCTTTTTCAACACGGCATATTTTTTATTTATTCAACCACACCTGCCATTCTTCTTGTACATCTCTGGACCCTAACTTGCTCTTTCAGCGCTCCTATTTTAAGGCCGTATATAGGCTCTCCCACTGTGACGTGGGGGCTACAACACAGGAATGTGTAGATAGGCAAGCCCTGTAATGTAGGTCTTAGGCATGTGTTTACACGTCAGGCTTTGTTCTAACGGTGTGTGTCATGTGTTGCTGTTTCTCTTTTAGCGGGCAGACGCAAACTGACTAATCTCACCGTTTTTTGCCAGTGCGGTTGGTGACACTGTAATGTTACGCTCGGGAGAGACTGCAATGTAACAGATGGCGAGCTGAGGTGTAAATAAGGTAAAGGGCAGGAAGTTTGGTCACCCAGTGTGAGACTTGACTTCCTTCTGAGTGCAAACATGTAATCTGACCTTCTGACCCCCATCCCCCTTTCCCCTATGCCTCACACATACTGCCTCATCACTGTTAATCGAACTGTTGTTTCACCTGCCGTGGGCTCAGGTTTCCTGTGCAAATCCACTCCACATTATTCATTAAAAGTAAGAGTAGTAAAAGTCATTGCAATCTAATGCTCCCGTGTGCACTTTATACTGTTTTTTTTTATTATTATTATACGGACATATTTTCCTTTATGGAACTTCACACGCTCTGTCATCAGAAAAAAAATTGAAATTATTGTCTGATAAATTAACACCCCTGCAAGACAAATGGAGCGTGCCAATTTTTTGATTTTGAGTTGTTGTCAATGATATGTCAGAGAGATAAGATCTAAACAGAAGCTGCGGTTGTGTTTGCATTTATTAAAGCAGTGGATGTTAGAACAGCTGTAAAACCCAATGCATCTGCAATATAAAAAGGCATATGTTGCACTGAAAAGAAATTCAAATTGAACATCTTCAGTAATATGCCTAGTTTACTTTGGCAAGTTTTTTTTTTTTTTTAAACCAACTGTAGTTTAGCCTAACACCCTGAAAGTTTGTGTGTTAGTTTTCTGTGCATAGCCTATTCATTTTCCATTGTGCCGTTGTTTCCGTTGCAGGTTGTTTACAATTGTAGGTGCGGTCTGCATTATGTATTTGTTTCATAAAAGAAAAATAATGGAGTAGCTACACTTGTTGAGTGAGACCGGCAGTAACAGTGTCCGTACTGGCGGTCACAAACTTACTGGTATCACTGCTCCACGCTTTTGCAGCAACCATCTCGTGGTAGACAGCCACGGCACCGACCAGCAGAATCGCCCCGAACAGAAGACATTTGCCATTGCGCCGGAGTTTCTTCAAGGGGAAAAACGTCGCGATCATCGTGGCTCCCGGGCGATATAACCTCCCGACTTATTCATCTGTGGGGTCACTCGTTTCGTCAGGAGGGGACCGACCCCGCCGTGAGCCTGTCCGCTCTCCAACCCCCCCTCTGTTACTGCCGATGCGTGCCCACTACCGGCGCCCTGGCTGTCCCCAGTGCGCACAGCCCCCGGTGAATCTCATACCGCGAAAAACCCCACCATGACCCGAGAAAGCCGGTAAGCTAATCTGAGCGCTCTCATCTAAAAGTTTCAACAGGTTTCCCGTTGCTCCTCAAAGCGGAGACAGTCTACTGCCGTACCGACCTCTGCTCCGGGTAGCCCAGCTTTCACGGCGCACGGCACAAACAACAGACTCAACAGTGAAATTTCACACCAGCTTCACTCTACACAACTTTCACGAAGACTGGCGGAGAATAGCAAACGCACGTCGGAACATTTCCTGAACTGCCTTCAGAGTAAAACGCCGTTCTATCAAAATAAAGAAAATGGCGTTAACGCTCAGTACATGTGTAAAAATCCTTATTAGATTTACTTTGTACTACCGAGGAATCGTCTACTTTACTCGGTCGCAGTACACTTGCTATACGTTTCTAAAGTCTCTGGAAGTCACTTGTCATCGGCTGATTTATTTTGAAATCCGACGCCGGAAACGCGGCTGTGTAACGTGGCTAGCTTGAATCCACTTCGTTCCGAGATTGGAGGGAGGAGTGAACGGTCAGCACCCACCTTTTACCTTGAGATTTAATTGTAACAGGTAAAATATACTATAGCCTATTTCCTTCTGTGAGTTTCCCTATCCGTCTGTATGTGTCGTGAACTCCGCCGTTACGGCAGGTCAGCTCCCAGGTGGTGTGGTTTGCCCTCAGACAACGAACTCCCATTTGTTAGCTAATTTCAACAGGTGCTAACAATATACAAAGTCGTAACGCTTACGCTAAATACGTTGAGCTTTTTTTTTTTTGTTGCTTATTTGTAATTACAAACCTTCCACATTAAGTAAAGCGGTTTTGAAATTGTGGCAGGTGTTACTGACATACCGTGTTGTAATTTAATAGATAACATTAGCAAGTTTATCAAAGACATTAATACAAAGCCATTCCTGTGGTTAAAAAAATGTTTACGTTTACCGTCATCAAAAAATCGAGGGGGTAAAAAAAAAAAAAAAAAAATACAGACTGGTATATATTTTTGTTATATTTTTAGCAGTTCTGGTCTTTAAACCTGTTGGGTAGTGTAGTGTCGCTACTACTACATGAACAAGGTCACCTGTAATATGGCCATTGAATTGATTTACATTTACGCTCATTGTTAGGAAACCACACAAAGAGATCATGGTTCCTGATAATGAAGAAGAAGAAAAAAAAACCCACGCAGGGACACGTTCAGGTTATTGTCACACCGCCCGACCTGGCCTGCATATAGCATATCCACGAGGTGCATGCGCTTTATAGCTAAAGAAAAGGCTTTCAAAACTATGTAGGCTATAACTCAAATATACCCAGAATCAATAATTAAAAAGCTCCTTATGGAGAACAAGGTCTGTCTCCAGAGTGATTACAGTGCGCATCCGTAAAGTGATACCGGTGTCCCTGTGAGAGAGCCGCAGGATCAGATCAGATCAGTGCGTCCTCCGGAAAACAAGGCTCTGACCTCCTGACGGCTGCAGGTACACACGGGTCAAATGATCCATTTAGATTTTTTTTTTTTGTTTCTAAAAACGCAGTGCATTAGGGTTAGTTTAAAATACACGCAGACGTCTAAACTTTGCTGAATACATTCTGATGTCTTAAATATTTTAGGACGGTGGAAGTAATTTATTCAGTAGGCTATACAGATACAGCTTTAACTGAAGGGCGTTTTTGTTACCCACTAATCCACCGATTCTTGCCTCGATTAATCAACTGATTGTACAATAACACAGTGGCAAAACCCACAGATACATATGCCATCATCCTAATATCATAATGCAGAGTATGACTACTCTTATTTACTCGGGGGTTTTAAACAGTGGTATGTATCTGATTACTTTTATTCAAGTACAAATTTGAGGTAGCCAACTTGTACTTATTTCCATTTTATGCATCTTTATACTTCTAATCCATTACAATACTCAAGCAAATATTGTACTTTTACTCCTCTACGTTTGTCTGACAGCTTTAGTTACTTTTCAGATTACGATTTTTCACGCCCTTCAGTGAAAACCACATATCTTCACGTGTGTAAATAATTTCAGGCTGAGTTGATCTTATAGATCAGTGGCTGCCAAAGTTTTCCAGACCCATTTTGGGTCCTGACCCTACGTTTGGTGAAAGGCAACTATAGATTGATATTTAAATACAGAAACTGGCTTCATCCCCAGCTTTGCCAAATATTGTTTTGCGTGAAAAGAATTAACTTTATCTCGAAGCGCTAATCAAAACAAGTTCTGTGAAACATGCATAACCGGTTCTCCATCATAGATTGTGTTCACCTGAGTTAATCTCTGCTGTGAACTGTCAGGTGGCCACTTTTTGTCCTTATGCACTAATATAGTTTGTCTAATATGTGCCTAATTTGTACTTGGCAAGTTGTTGCACTCACACAAATAAAGAAACATTTTTTCCACAGACAGTGCAGGGGAAAATATGAGGACTGGATGTAACTGGACCACAGTAGTTAATATCACACAATCAAGTTGCTTCTATTTTTTATTTTTTATTATATCCTTCTGTCAGGGCAGACCAAGCAGAGACCCTTTCAACAGACAAACATAAACTCAGTACTAAACAAATCACCCACAGTCCTGTTTTAAATTAGCTCCCCCGTGAAGTTTCTCATCAGATGCTGTTGACTAAAAACAAACAGGGCTCATGTCTTCTCCTGGTTTTTACAGCTTGAAACTGATGAGCTGCATATACACATTTATACATGTACTTTTTGCAGTAAAGTAAGACTAAGACTTAGCTGTTTATTACTCGAGTGTGTCCAGTAGAAGCTAATTAATGTCCTTTCTAGCTGCTTTAAATGCACGTATTCCAGTTAAGTAATTTGTTGTTTTTATCATTTTGAGAACAATACAGAAATCACAAGCACAACACTGGAGGAAAAAAAAGAAAAAAGAAAAAAAAAGGTACAAAATCAATATTTTCAAAGCAAAGGTGAACAGTCCTGTACCCATGGGGGCTAAAAGGGGAGCTCCAGCTTAAGACAAAAAGAGAAGCTTGAAGTCTGACAGCTATTCCAGGCTAACGTCTTATTACTCCATAGTGCCGCTACATACGTACTTTGGGACACAGGCACTCTAACATTCAAACACATCCATCACAACTCCAAAATTGATCAGTAGGCCCATGAGAGAAGGGTCGGATGGATAGCAAAAACATGAGGAGGGAGTAGGACAGAAGGTAGTGCAAGGTATATGGTCTAGCCCTTGACGGGTGAGGGTTTGAAACTCTGCACATAACACTTGGATGCACTTTTTCCTACCCAAACGCTGTGAAATGACATGCACAGTTCAAAGCTGTGGGTTGCAAGGGCTTGGGGTGGGGTGGTGGCATATATTTCACATAATAAAACCATGTCCCACAGTGTCATCCGCTAGGGAGCCCCACCCGTTCGGCTAGCTGCCACAGCAAAAAGCCTGGACATAAAGAAAGCCAGCAAAGATACGCCCATAGTCAGTGCTCTCACAGACATGCTTGTTCTTTCTGTCCCCCACACACACACACACACACACACACTTCATGTACACGCAGTCACACCTTAAACACAAATGGCTGAAGTTACAAAAGT
>JAPQRN010000022.1:10378146-10390240 GCA_037367275.1 Coranthus polyacanthus
CACACACACACACACACACACACACTTCATGTACACGCAGTCACACCTTAAACACAAATGGCTGAAGTTACAAAAGTCTGATGTACAGATGAACCGTATTACAGTCGCATCTACGTCTGAAACATTTACTCCTTCTTAATTGCTTCTCTCTCCATTTCTTTTTCTCCGTTCTCAATCTCCATGTCATCGCTGCCGTTCTCTTTGCTCTCAGTCTTCACCCTCTCTGCTTCTTTCTGTTCAGCCGAAGAGAAAGAAAAACATCAGCACCTACTTTACACTTTCCAGTCAGTTTGTCTAGTCCACCCTCTTGTGGTTGTTGTAGAAAATACAATGTTTTACCTTTGAATCCCTCTCTGCAAACTTTTGGAACATGTTGCCGTAGATGCGCTTGTCCTTCTCATGCTGCTCCTTAATGCGTTTCTGACAGAGAACCACCTGGCAGGATTTATAATGAGGGAGGTGTAAGACATTTTCCCAAAAACACAAACAAAAAAACACCACAAATGACATGTAAACCTTGTAGTGTTACAACAGGTGACCGTAACTAAATTAAATACCACCAAATATGATCCATGGTCCCTTGAGCCCTCTATTACTATAAGTCATATTAACAGACATGGAGGATATGGAAAAATGTACATGGAAAATATTTTCATCCCCTGCTTTGTGAGTGTCATGACAATGTACCCATGACTTAATGCACATTTTGTTTTAGATGATGCATGTTTTGTTTTAGAAAATGCATGATTAGATGAAGATGAAGTCAGTTCTATTTAGTGCAAAGTGCTTTGACTGGCTTAAAGGTATAAAAGCTTTACAATGTAATAAGATTTTAACACAATCAACTGTCAACTAATGTTGAGTTGAAAGTTGTTTATTGAATTATCCTTTAAAAGACAGTATTGTACCTGGCTCTTGGCAGCCTTATTGGCAGGGTAGAGTTGAACAACTCGTTGGAAGTCATCTCTTGCCTTGTCAAACTCCTTCATACCAAACAATGCCTCTCCCCTTCGGAACAACGCCTTCTCACTGGAGCCATCTAACTCCAGTGCCTACAATCATGAACAATACATGTAAAACCAAATGTTTTTCAACCAAAGGAACCCTATTAAAATCTATCATCCAATAAGAATAAAAACACTGCTCCCTCTAAACAATGTATTAATCTGTGACAACTCATTATCAAATATGCATTCAAATAATAGTCAATAGATTTACATACCTTGTCACAGTTTTCTAAAGCTTGGTTTGGCTCCTGTAGTTTAAGGAAGCACATGGCCAAGTTCAGATGTGCAGCCAGTCGCAATACTTTTGCTTTCTTTTCATCCTCTTCTTGCAAACCTGATTCATGTTCCAGCCATGTCACAATCCTTTTGTACTGCACTGATGCCTGCTTGAATTTCCCCTCCTAAAGCACATGAAGTCAATGAATAAAGATGAAAAAACAAAACAAACTGTATGAATGAGTGTCATTTAAACGCATTCCTTCATACCTTAAAATACTGTGTTCCCTTCTCTTTGACAATGCTGCTCTGTTCCAGCTTTTCTGTTGTGTTCATCTCCCAGGATTCTTTAGCCTAAAGAAAACAAAACATGCCATCACTCCATGAAGTTGAAAAAAATCATTGTTCAAATATAACATAAATGGACCAATAAAGCCAGCACATTGTCGAGCTCAATATACCTTCTCAAAAGCTGTCAGCTTGATCTTGTATTGCAACGTTGCTCCACCAGGAATGTTATATTTTGCATTTCCTGCATTCCCAAAGCCATATCTACAAAACACAGACATCATTAATCATCTCAAGTGTGTCTGAATGTACTATTATGAAAGTATGTTACTACAGTGTGCTTTAGAGTAGGAAGATCAATGTTTGAAGCTGTAGTTACTACATTTTATGCATTTTTATAACTTAAATTGTCGAAGACTGTGTTGACCAAATAGCCTAATGTTTTCTAAGTGTTAATAGTATAATGTGGTATTTATACAGGACATAACACCAAATACACCAAACCAAATTACCCTGCTAAGTGATACCTATGCATATTTGTATTTATACTGACCAAAATGATAAATGCAACGTGTTTAATGTTTGGGGAAACAAAAGACTTTGTTCTTGTAGTCATTACTCAGTTTTACTCTCAGCCAGTGTGGTGCCACTCCCATCATTACACAACACGGGGGGGGCATGTACTGTATAGGTGCTGATCAAACTGTACTGTATGACCATGACACAGACACTTCTTACAATGTGTATAATAAAAGGACACAAAAAAATTTTCAATGTCACTACGCCAAAAATGTCACAAGAGAACAGGAAACATGTCATTGACATTTTGAACGCGGGCATGTCAGTCAGAGCTGTAGTAACGTTCATTTTTCAACCATAAGCTGAGGCGTTTCCAGGAGTTTGGCAGCACAGACAATGTCATGGACACCGAACGAGGCTGCATTTCAATGACGGCATCTTGAATGCTGCAAGATGCATGGATGAGAACCTCGCACCCATCATGGTGCCCTTCGTCCACCGTCATCATGTCACTTTCCAGCATGTCAATGCTTGTCCGCATGTGTCTAGGGGCCGCAGGGAGTTAAAATATCCCAGTCCTCCAATGGCCTCCATATTCCCCGCACAAGATACTGACTTGACAATCTCTGCACCAAACCCCCTCCGTGCTGTAGTGATTACCATGGGTCACTATTTTAACACTTCTTTGTGCCAAATAAGCAAACAGAAGATAAGATTGATATTGGCTATCAGCCAAATTGTCATTTTAAATATACAGTATCAGCCTAGAATTTCACAATCAGTGCATCCCTATCAAAACCAAACAAAAAATACCTAAAACAACATACCACCACAAAGAAATCAAAACTGTATTATCATACTTGGCCTTAAGAGTGACGAGCGCTTCCTCTCCTTGCTCCATAGCCATGATGGCTTTCTCTACTCCTATTGGCAAGCCAAGACTTTCTCCATCTCCAACCTCAAACTTCATTTCCCTCTGGTCAAACACATGTTCCTCACATGTGCCCTCCACGGTTACTAAAAAGGAGAAAAGACTGGAGTTAGATCCTGCTACAATTTAAGACTCATCAACTAGCCAAAAACACATTAAAATACAGTGACATTTTTAAGGAAGTGTCATCTGTAAGCAAGAGATGCAATTTCCAAATAAATCGTTGAATCATTGTTTTGCTTTGTACATGATGACTGCAAAAATAATCTCCACAAAGATGTACAATGGTCTATGAATGAACTGCCGACCTGCTAGTCTATCCCAGTACAACTATTTGTATAAAGTAGAATTTATTCCTTGGGCAGGTTTCACACAAGGAGAAAAGTGTGCTTCACAAATGTCCTTTTCACAAACGCATGTGACATACATACACAACTGTTGTCTCTCACCTATGACTGTGTGCAGGCATGTGCATTGTTTAGCCAAAACTATCACAAGTAGTTGTGTTGACATGTTCTTACAAGTACATGACGATGAATGAGGAAGGTGAAATATGAAGCCGGTAGTCCAATTTGAATGCTTATCAGAGATAAACATAGTGCTGCAAGTAATAATCCTTTAAGGCAAGATTTTGAGTGTGGAAGGTATCACTGTAAATTTATGCGTCTGAGTTCCTCTGAATGCCTGTGAAGTTAACAACAGATTAACACATGGCTACAAGCTACACTGATGCATATAATCATGCTTGTAATGCGCACTTGGATATACTTAAGTTGACCTACACAGAGCAAAGCTATATGAAAAAAAGGACTGTACTGCAACAGAAGCTGAGAAAACTTCCCTGCAGAATCCCTATCACACCAACACAGCCAAATTAATATGGAGGTTGCTTTATTTAATTCAGCGTAATTGTCAACCTGAATGCAACCCAAAGTAGGCATAATCATGTTAATCATCTCTATTCACCTGTATAAAAACAGTTGTGTGAAACTAACAGAAATAACAAATTTTATCATTATGTCTGCCGTTTGACTGGCAGTCTTTTAATGACATCTTGTTGCGCCCCATTGTTCTTCTGCTATGAGTTCAATGGAGAAGTAGTATAAGTATACTTGCTAGGATAAAAAGTATTATTACACTTATTCTACAGTGGTATAAAGTTAACAGAAGTGACAATAATATTGTTAATAGCAATTATTTGTATAACAGTTAATAGTCAACTCAAATTTCAATATCGTGATTTAATCCAAAACCCAATTAAACGTAGTTTACTGACCACTTCTCAGACATGCCATTCAAATCATTACTTGCAAAAGGCCTCAAAGAAAGCATGTGTCCAGTCATCTCCATCTTTCTTCCCAAGGTATGAAACAAACTCAGAGGTCTGCTTATGAAAATTAAATTAGATGCCACTATACACACTTATTTTACATTGATGATTTTTGGTGATGGTGAACTTGCTATATTTTCATTCTTTACGAACTCTTGAATAAAAAAAATACATGAAATTGCCAAGCATCAGCAAACCAATAGATGGGTCTTGATATGTTACCTTCAACAGAAGCTCCTTCATTAGGCTTGGAATATCCCTGGCCTTTGGTGATAATGCGCCGAATGATTCCTCCATCCTCATCATCTGTTAAGTCCTCACCACGAAAATCAAACAGTTCCACCTGAAGGAGTCCAGACATTAATATTTATATCCTGAGGGAATTTCCAATCACCAAAGGGTCACAATATGGTTAAAATTAGGCCTGGGCAATTAAAAGATAGTAACAGGTACCAGTGCATTGTACTTAAGCAATGGCGATGAGAAAAATTAAAAAAGGAATGCTTGATCACTATGCTGTTGAAAAATATCTCTCTGTGAAACCTGAGTGCCAAACCATTAATAAGTCACACACAGCTGTGGCATATGTAATGTAAGACTTGTAAACAAGACTTGGTATGTTAAAACTAAGCCACTAGCTGTGAACAGCAGTAGCTATGAAAAACCAACTGTAACACCACCCAGAAAAAAAGAAAAGAAAGAGAGACTGCCATGCTATGAGCCACTTTCGTGTCCAAACATCACTATAACCAAGTGATTAATTCTGACGCACACACCAACCCTGCACAAACCTCATGGACCTTACAGTTCTGGGTGTGAGTGGAAATTGTCACACTGAATAAATGTGACTTTAAGTGGTAGAATGGCACTTTTACTATACGTTCTGTGTGCCCTGATAAGTAAGTGTGTTACGCCATTCCTTCTGTATGTCCAAAGCCATGTATGAGCTGTAGGCACGGTGTGTTGATTCTGACACGAATGTCGAGACGTAATCTGGTTTTAAAACTTTCAATAAAAGAAAAAAAGGCCTCTTACAAAGTAGTTGAATTCAAAGCCATGGTTAATCTATAACTTGGGAATATATAAAGTATAATTAGAATGTAGGACGTAATAAAAAATTAAACTGATAAGTAAATCTTACCTCAAATACAAGAGTGGCATTAGGGGGTATCTTTGGTGGGCTCCCTGCAGATCCATAAGCATACTCTGGCTTACAGATAAGCTGGCACAATTCCCCTATTTTCATTGTGGCAACACCAATGTCCCAGGCCTTTATTACCTGACCTAAACACAAAGAAGAATATGAATATGAATGACATGACCTATAGCAGGTTAATGTCCAGTTATCGAGTTAGCAAGATATGAACCAACCTTTGCCCAATTCAAAGGAAAACTTCTCTCCTCTGTCTCTGCTTGAGTCAAAATGAGTACCATCCATAAGTGTGCCCACATAATGTACAAAAACTTTGTCACCCGTCATAGGCTGCTCTGTGCCTGTGCATTCCCTTTTCACCAACTGGAAAAATACACACAAACAAATGTTAAATATGAATGACAATTAAGAGAAATTAACAATGAAAGAGCAGTAGAATTATTGAAAGACAAATGAACAACGGCAGCAGACTTGAAAAGCTTCCTTCAAATCTCTGCACCTACTGCAGGGTGGTACTTCACATTATAAGAGATAAAGCGGTCAGACTATTGTGAATGTGGAGATTTTAAGGATTGGGAAATGTATATGCCTGATTAGTAAACGCCTTTAACGACATTAAACAGTGTGGATGTAGCCCTCCTCCAGAGCCTTCTCATATAAAATGTGAAATAACTAATTTTCTATGTTGATAGGTTAGCTGTGAAACCAACAATACTGCATTTCAGCGGTGCCGACAATGATGGTACTTTGAATAACCTGTTTTTATTGGCAGTAGCCTAGCTAACGTCAGCTAACATTAGCTTAGCCGAAAGCGTAAACAAGCACCCAGCTAGCTGGATCAACATATGGA
This sequence comes from Coranthus polyacanthus, assembly GCA_037367275.1. Taxonomy (NCBI): domain Eukaryota; kingdom Metazoa; phylum Chordata; class Actinopteri; order Kurtiformes; family Apogonidae; genus Coranthus; species Coranthus polyacanthus. The sequence continues at coordinate 10,384,441 of JAPQRN010000022.1, forward strand.
CCAAGTGCTGTCATTTACCTTCAAAACACCCCCGTCTTTCTTTGGTGTGATATCCTCTCCCTCCATTGGGATTGTGTGTTGCCCTTCACTTGCTTGCTCTTCTGCAGTCATTGTCATGAAGATTTCTTCCTCCTTCTACTCTGACCTGCACCACAATTCAAAGCGAACTGACACTTAACGTTACTTGGCAGTGTTTGCTAAAGCTAGCTAGACAATGTTTAGACCTCGGCGAGTGCAGCGAGCAGCTACCTGACTAACGCCAACGCTAGCTAGCTAACTATAGCGGTATAAAGCTCTCCGCTAGCCTAAGCTAGTGAGTGCAACTCTAAATAACACGCAAACTAAAGCTTCCAAGTAGCTACGATAAGACTCGGCTTTCGTTGTGCACCAGTCACACTTGTATCCGAGCAGACTTTGAGCTTTCGTTTAGGTTACTTCAAGTCCACGTTGTCTCGCTGTCTGGCATCTGATCGCCGTTTAAGAAGGGCAGAGAACTTTCCAGACATTCTAGGAGGAACCAGGGGATGAACCCGCTCTGATGGCGTTACTTCAATAACACGATCACCTTCCGAAAAGGCGGTGCAGAGATTAAGAGCCGAGTTACAACACATAATAAATGCGTGTTTGCAGACAAAATTGCCACCACACAGACACGCAGTCCTATATCTTGTTCAAATACTGCGTAATAACCAAAGAGTACGTCAAATGGCTAAAAGAGACCATATACACTTACGTACCCGCCTTCGTGCGGGCAACACCGTTCTCTAAAACAGGCGCTCCTTGTCATAGCTCGCTCCTCATTGGTCGGATTCAGTGTACTTTGCTTTCTGTTGGCGCGGTCGTTTGGTTGCGAAAAACACATAGAAAGAGCTTTCTTTTAAAGAAGAAAAGCTTTCTTGTAGCATATCAACCGGTAAGTGTATTCCAACGATTGTTTCACCGTTAATGTAATGTAATGTAAAAGTCTTGGATCGTGTTTTTTTAGCTAGCGAACTGTATCGCTACGTGTTGGGGACCGTGTTTTCATTGACAGACTAACAGCTCACAGTGTCAACCTAGACACAACATCACTATCAGAAGCTAGCTAACTGCGGGTTGTCTTGTCTCTTATACAAGTCAGTCTCAACACACTTTGTTGTTCAGTTCACTGAGACGATAAGTGCTCATTTAATCATGACTCCATCTGAAAGGAAGTGTTTAATCTAATATATAATGTATTGGATATTCCAGAGAGTTTCACGTCCATGGAGACCGGCAAGACCAAATTTCCATTTCCTTACCAGCCCTATACCATCCAGGAACAGTTTATGCAAGCTCTCTATACAACACTGGACCAGGGGAAAGTTGGAATCTTTGAGAGTCCTACTGGAACGGTGTGTGAAGACCACAGCAATGTTCTTACTAAGTGCTAACATTGCTAACTTTTGTGAGGTTTTAACATGTATATCTTCTAACCAAGGGCAAGTCTTTGAGTCTGATTTGTGGAGCGCTCAGTTGGCTCACTGACTATGAGGAGAGGAAAAGACAGGAGGCAGCTGCCCTGCTGCAGGAAGGAGAAACAGCTCTGACCACTAATACGGCCCACGCCTCTACTACCAACTCCTCCGCAGAGCCTGACTGGATCACTGACTTTGTTCAGAAAAAGGCAGAACGAGATTTGGTGTCAAAGTTGAAGGTAAGGGTGTGAATTTTTCAAATGTGAGCTTCACTTGGATCTGTGGAAATTTGAAGTTTGTGTAGCTTTTTTTATAATGTGCGTCTTTTGTGTGACAAGGAGGAAGAGTTAAGAAGAAGGAAGAGAGAAGAACGATTAGAGATGATCAGAAACAATGTTCAACTAAAGTATGCAATGAAAAGAAAAGTAAGTAATTTTGCACACACAAACATGTATCCAAATCTTACATTCACTCATTGCACATACAGCTGAATGAAGGTATGTGTTTCTGTAGAGTTGTGAAGAGGATGAGGCATTCAAGTTGCTGCAGCTTAGTAAAGAAGAACCAGGAGAGGCTCCAGGAGATCCAGAGGACGAGGAGCTTATAATTGCAGAGTATGAGAGCGACGAAGAGTCAAAGAGTAAAAGCAGGTAAGGATTGCCATTATTAGATACCACCTGTATCAAATGTATTGAACCCAGTTAGAAGTGGGCATAAACAGACAGTGACAGTGTTTTGGCTTCTATACTTAGATTCCGTGGGACTGAGGATGATGAAGACAACGAGCTTGTCGAAGAACATGTTACAAAGGTCTGTGTGCGTGAGACAAACTTTACACTGTAACTGGTTTAATGTTGCTATATATTACACAGTGGTGAAACATCATTGTTTAATGTTTACAGATTTACTACTGCAGTCGAACTCACTCCCAGCTCGCCCAGTTTGTCCATGAAGTTCAAAAAAGCCCCTTTAGCAAGGACATCAGTCTGGTCACACTGGGCTCACGTCAGGTAAGTTTACACACCCACACCTTTACACACACACACTGTATCTGAACCTTAAGTTCAGCACATACTGTATATTTGCTTGGAAGCCCTCCACCTTATTATGACATTTACTGACATTTATGGCACATCTGCGAACACTGCTGACTGAGTGTGCCACCAAATACTCAAATCTTTGGATGTAATTACAAATGAATTGTCAAGCGTCTACAGTTTTTAACCACCCTGTCTCCGGTTTGATGAAGGCAAGATAAACATTTGGCAAATAAAGCAGAGTGCATGGCAGAGTTGTGCAGCTGATGGAAGAGCTTTACTAAAGAAAGTTGCATTTGAAAGGTTGACCTATCTTATATGAGATAAAAAAATAACATCTTATATTTGATAAAAACATTTAGACAGAGTTACCAATAGCTGTAAGACAGATTTACAGTATATTTCTGTACATTTGTGTATGATCTTGTCTGTTTCTGAGAAGAAGAAGCCATTACAAACATTTATTTAGTCATTTATACCTTTCTCACTGATATTTTTTTAATTTAAGGGTATTAAGAAAAATACAACATGGCTTTTGATTTAATTAGAAAGCCAAATAAGAGAATGGCGCATCTATATCTAAATCCTGTCCTTCCTGCATAAAGAAATATACTTGGAATTTCGCCAGTGTAATAAATCAGTAAAAAATGATTGAATCACATTACATGTGTTTGTCCACTACAGAATTTGTGTATCAACGAAGAGGTGCGACGTCTGGGTAGCATTCAGCGCATCAATGACCGCTGCCTGGAGATGCAGAAAAACAAACATGGTGAGAGCTTTTTAATCACTAGTTGAAGAACTGACGAGATGTATTTTTTTTGTCAACTTTGAAGTTTGGAATGTAAGAGGCTTTTAATGCTTCTCGCTCTGCCTTTTCTTCTATTTTGTAGAGAAGCAGCATTCTGAGGAAGGTGTGAAACGTAAGCGTGGTCCAGCAAAGAGTGTGTGTCCCTTTTATAAAGCTTCAGCCATGCAGCAGATGAGAGATGAAGTTCTGGGGAAAGTCCACGACATAGAGCAGCTGCTAAAGCTGGGGAGGGAAACACATTCATGTCCGTACTATGCTACACGGCTCGCCATTCCCCCTGCACAGGTTACACAGCTGTTTTTGTACACTGATCCTTCATCTCTGTGTCTTAAACCGTTTGAAGGCTCTGTTTGTTTTTTTAATTTGCCTGTTCTGTTCCGTTACCATATATCTTATTCACTTTTTTAAAAAAAAATAGATTTAACTAGTAGTGAGTATCTGTATCATCTGTGTTTATTGTGTCTGCGCAGTTGGTGGTGTTGCCCTACCAGATGGTTCTTCATGAAGCCACCAGACGTGCTTCAGGGATCCAGCTAAAGGGGCAGGTAAGACTGGACGTTTTCTGATCTGTCATTGAAATATCAGAATTATCACTGAAGCTTCAGCAAAAACTCTCTACTAGTTTAAATCGTGCAGCCGCAACGTTTCAGATCAATAATTCTTTTACAGGTGGTGATTATAGATGAAGCTCACAATCTCAGTGACACACTCTCCTGCATACACAGTGCAGAGCTCAGTGGAGCACAGGTAACCCCCATGTGCAAAATGCAGCATTATTATACACGTTCAAGGTGAAATGCTAAAAATGTGAACCTCCTGTAGCTTTGCCGTGCCCATTCTCAACTCAACCAGTATGCTGACCGCTATAGGTGAGTATGCACAGACACACAATGTGCACTAATTTGCATAGTAAGCATATTGTGTAACAGTTTTTTTTTTTCTCTCTTGATGTTTGCAACAACAGGAGCAGACTGAAGGCAAAGAACCTGATGTACATCAAACAGATTCTGTTTGTGATTGAGGGGCTTGTCAGGGTGCTGGGAGGTGAGAGTGTTTATTCTTTAGTTTTTTTTGTCTGTATTTAACATTGTTAAAGACTAAACCGTCAGTGCCGTGAACCAACGTGGCATCTCTGATCTTGGTGTCAATTTTACCCCTACAGGTAAAGTGGGTCAGAATCCACAGAACCAGACTACACAAGCCGGTCAGCAAGCATGCTTTAATACACACCTCACACATTAGCAGATAATTCATAAGGATTTAATAACCAGTAATCTTTTTTTTTTTGTCTAGGAACAGAAATGCTTACCATTAACAACTTCCTCTTCAAGGCCCAGATTGACAACATTAACTTGTTCAAGGTAGATTTTTAATAGGCTTTCACGATATCTGCAGTAAATGTTAACATCGTTGTCAATATTGTGATGACAATTAGACTTGCGATAAATAAACAAATTAACCTCGCAGCTGGCGCCAAATTGACACAGATTTGACAGATCATTTTCTCCTCAGTTGCAGAGATACTTTGAGAAGAGCATGATCAGCAGAAAAGTAAGTGTTTAGCGCAACTGTGTGTACTGTACTGGCTGGGCGTGGGTGTGGATGAGACATCCTGTAAAACAAAACGTATGCCTCACGTCTTCGGTCTGCAGCTGGGCGGCTTTGTGGAGAAGTATGCAGGTTCAGGTGTGAGTCTGCACACTCAGAGCAACTCCAACAAGGAGAACCGACGCACAGAGGGTTTAAACCGCTACCTTCAGACCCTGCAGAGCAACCAGAGCACCTCTTCAGGTATTTAATTTCAGGCTATTTGAATAGGTGGCGAACCTTTCGTGAAATCTGGTGTTTCACGTTTCCTTGTATGAGAAGTGCACTGAAGGAGATTCTGTATTTAGCAGAATAAACTGCCTGTAATCCATCCATCCATCCATTATCTTCCGCTTATCCGGTCAACTGCCTGTAAAAGATGTATAATTTCTCTACGTATTCTGTCTCCTCCCTTGTGCGCAGTTTCCTCAGCAGACCAGCAGGGGTCTGTAGAGGCAGAGAAAGTCCTGTCTGCATCTCCCATGATGCAGGTGGAGGGTTTCTTTATGGCTCTCACCAATAGCAACACTGATGGCAGAGTGGTGGTGCACAGACAAGGTACTATTTTAAATATACAGTACAAATAAAGTACGAAAATGAAATCACAGTGCTTCAATTTATTTATTTATTTTTTTTCATTTGTAGCTACTTTGTCAGAGAGCAGTGTCAAATTCCTGCTGCTGAACCCATCAGTCCACTTTGCCCAGGTGCTCAAGGAGTGCAGAGCAGTCGTCATCGCTGGTGGAACCATGCAGCCTGTGAGTTATTTTAACTCCCCCCAAAACTTGCCTTTACAGTCGAAGTTTTAGAATCTAAAAGCTGTGTATGTGTAGGTTTCAGACTTCAAACAAGAGCTGCTGTTTTCCGCCGGAGTGGGAGAGGAGCGCATCACAGAGTTTTCCTGTGGTGAGTGGCCCATTTTACAACAC
>JAPQRN010000022.1:10404705-10419584 GCA_037367275.1 Coranthus polyacanthus
ACCCTGTTCTTTAATACGCTTTAATGTGCCTTCCCTCCCTCTCACAGCATTGTAGGGGGTCAGTTTACAGGGAGGAGGGAAAAGAGAGAGTGAGACAGGTACATTGAGAGACCAAAACAGAGAAAGAGAAGCATAAAAAAGAGTGCCTTTGGTGTAGCTGCCTCCTCAGTTCCCGTGCTTTGCTGATGCAAAGATAGGTTGGACAACAGAGGGACTGTGGCATTGTGTGGCGCAGTGGAAGGTGCACGAAATGTACTAGCAACGTTCTGAGCCCGAATGTAGCTGATCTTGTTGCATGTCAGCCCTCTGCCTCCTCTAGGGTTTCTAACACTCGTTTCTGGATACTGGCTGATGAAAAGCATTGCATTTAAAGTACTCTTACAAAATAGGGAAAAGGGAAAGGGATGGTGTGGCGGAGAAGAGGACAGAGACAGAGGGAAGGAGAACATGGGCTGACAGCAGGAGCCGTGTACTGTTAAAATATTCACCTGTTCTCTTTGTAAGTGTTGTTGGAGGCGAATGGCCGTGATGTGTGTCTTGTGGATGTGTGTGTGTGTACGGGGCAGCCGGGCCTCTCCTTCTATGGATCTTTCCCGCCAATGTTGGACAGGAATTCGCTTTGATAGTCACACACTGCTTTCGCGTGTTGTCCGAGTGACCCCTGAAATCACATGACACGATACACGCACAGGCCATGAATCATTTGTACTGCACACGTTCATGGGTCCCACCTAGAAGAGGACTAAGAAATGCAAGTGTGACTAGTGATTAATGGGTTTTAAAGCTTTGTACATTGTTATTGAAATTACAGTCTAATAAATTTAAGGGAAAAATTGAAAACATAATTGAGAAATTACGTTAAGAATTTATTAAGCTGCAGGCAACCTGGAGGGAAAAACAAGACAGCTGTAGGAGTGCTACAAGGGACAGAAACTGTCCCAATATTTAATTTCTCATTAGTTTATTATGCTATGTTAGTTTATTCTTGCTATGGTGTGCATAGCAACCAAAGAGGCCCAGGACGACTGTTTAACAAACTGTTAAACTGAATGAAGCTATGAATCTATGAAAGAGACAAATCTGGTGTAGGAACAAATCAGCAGCAAGCAGCAGGCACATTCAAAATTTCTGGCAAAATGTTCTAGTTTAACACACACAACACTTGTGTATTTTAAAAACACGTATCAGGCTGTTTCCTCTGATTGGTGTTAGGCCTCTCTCAGTTATATAAAATCTAATTATCTGAATTAATTGCCATTATTTTACATGATCGTGATAATCATTAACCTGTAGAAACGCAGCTGGGTGAAACCAACTAAATACTAAACTAACGAAACATTTCCCCACCGTTTTCGCCCACTATTTTTCCACCATTCGAGATTTTCCTGGCACTCGTCATCCCGAGGCACTTAACTTCTATTATTACCTGTGATTATCGGTAATTTCTTTGTATATTTCACTAACGGGCTTTGTTAGAAATGTTACTGTACATCTGCCCGGTGCAGCTTGTGTTCACAAAGAAGAATGCAATTTTTATTCATGTGTCCCAGTGTTCATTGTCAGTAAATGGCATTAGGTGTAGTGTATGTGTAGAAATGCACTATTTTTAGGCATGTAATGAACAGAAAACGACAATTAAATCATTAATTTAAACTATTTGTATGATTGTCAACTAAATTGTCATTATTGAGACAGCCCAAATGAGTGTTAATTAGCTTGAGTGATTACAGGTGGTGTACTTAAGTTTACTGTACTGACACAAGATATTGAGATTCTGCTCCATCTTGTTTGAGACACAGCAGAGCAGTACAACAAAGAAAATTACAGTGATGAAAAATGATAATTGACACGTAGGATAATTATAGAGATTTTTGAATCCCCCGGGACTCAGTGAAACAAGTTCTTAACAGAATTGCTTTTTTTGCAAAAAAAAAAAAAACTCTATTGCAAAAATATTATTTCTAAAGAAAATTGTAAATGAATACAAATAAAGTCAATTAGTCTTTGCACTTTGGGGTTCAACACCAGGATGGAGAAACATGCGCTGGAGAAGTGCTTAAAGGAAAACAAAGAATTAAATGTATGTTTAGGTGTGTGTATATCTGAGAGGTGTCGCGGTGCTGAGGTATGTGTGAGGCGTTACAACAGTTGGAGGAGTATTATTCATAGAAACAGTGTGAGGAGTGTTGAACTGAGATATTAAAAAAAACAAAAAAAAACAGCGTCGCTTTAAGTCTGTGGAAGTTGCTGTGAAAAGGTAGCTTTTTATAGCTCAGGCTGTCAGTCTGAGTCTTGAATAGACTCTGACTGCCTGTCACTGTGGGTCTGTGTCAGTAGCAATATGCTAAGCCCAGGTCAGAGTACTTACTGTAGCGTAGCCAAGAAATTTACTGTCAAGTAAATGCTTTCAGCTTATTGTGGGATGACCTTATAGGACCTTCTCCTCCCCCGACATTTCTTAAAATTTTTTCCTCTAAGCCGTTTTTGTTTCCAAGTCACGATCATGCTAATTTTTTACGTGTCTGGTGGATGAAGGTGTCCCGACTCGTTCCACGTGATGGCTCTTATGTGATATGTTTTTTTTTTTTTTTTTTTTGTCCTTTTCGCTCCAAATTGCTCCAGATAAAAGCACCAGAAAAATATCTAAAATATGAATGTAAATGTAAAATATATGAGAGCGAAATGACAGAAGTGAACTTAAGAAGAGAAAAAGCAGGAAACAGAGCTGAAACAGCCATCTGTCCAGATTGGGTTTGGGAATTCTGCTAAATCACCACTGATTTGATGAGTTGGAGGGCATCCGGACACAAACACACAGACACACAGGCACATACACACGCACAACATAAATACTCTGACTTTCTAAGTCTTCTCAGCCTTGAATTGACGTAGGGTATTTACACCGAGATCAGTGCCAAATTGTAAACAGAACCAGAGGAAATAATCCAGAGGAATCTAATGAGCGCATCCTCAGGCTCTTTTGGGATGTTGAACTAAGAATGAACATAAGAAGGAATATGGAACAAGGCAAACAGCTAACCACAGCCAGTTCGAACTGAATGGCACGCTGCCTGTCCTATTCTATCTGCACTCTTGTTTTTGCTCTCCCCTTGCTTACCTCTTCTCTCACATTTGTCCTACAGGAGCGAGACAGTGCTGCATCAGTTTTGTTGCCCCGCCCCTGAGCATCCAGAGGCCGACACCACTGGCTCATCTGGGTAAGACTGATTCAACCACCAATCACAGACACTTTTCCTTTCCTCTTTCTCTCTGCAGTTAATGTTTATCTCCTATACTGCCTCATCGTTGGGCTCCATCTATTTCTTGAATGCCCACTTGCGCTCCAGAATCCAAGCGCACATGACACACGCCTCATTAAGAAACATTAAATCCATGTTCTTACGATCTTCTGTTACAAAAATACAAGGTGAAGTCAAAAAATACTTGGAGGCGAGCACGGTAACATATAGCAAGGTCAAAAACTTGGTCTCTGTTTCATGCTTTGAATTAACAAAATTTACTGGCAGCTTCTTAAGCATCTCAGCCAATCAGAGGACAGGGCTGACTGCAGTCAAAATTATCTAAATTATGTCTAATAAAATGAGAGTAGTGCAGGGGGTAAAAATCCAAACCTTAATTTTTCATTAGAGTGGAACGTTTTGACTCATATTCCATGATTACGCCCAAAGAGAGGAGAACAAAAAATGTTCCATTCATTCATTCAAGCTTGATTTCCTTTACAAAAATATTATTCCCTTTGAGCTACTCTCAAAACAAGGAAAATCTCTTAGCTTGTCCTCTTATAGTCAAAGACCTTTTTTATTCCATTCTGTATTGGGCTCAAATCACATGAAATGATACAAATCATGAACATTATTTTGTCTGTTACATATTTGGCTCTAACACTGTTCTTTACAGTGAGCACTGAAATGTTTCTATATTTACACATCATCTGTACTGTACATGTGTGTCATCTAAGGGATTCATGCGTATGACCGGGCTTTTAATTACACTTGTTCGTGCGTGCACAGTTCTGTACGTGAGTGTGAATTACTGTGCATATGTTCACGTGGAGCCTGCACACAGAGAGGATACAGTGCTTCGAGTACATGTGAGAGTTAAATGCTCTGTTAGAAGGCTATAGCTATCCCAGCCTCAAGGGTAATGTTCACAAACAATGGGGGGGGGGGCATAAAGTGATATCGCCTCTTTAAGAGTGCCCATGGCAGCCCAGTAATGACGCACTGGGCTGCCACTACCATAGTAACCGGAGAACAGAAGTGTTGACTTTTCGAAATGTAGAGCTATTGTAGACACTTTTGCCATGTGTTTCTGTGTGGGCAGGATTTCTGTTTGTTGTATGAGTTTATTCAATGCCTTTTTTTTTTGCTTGCATGTTTGTGTGTGGAGGCGTGTGAATGTATGACGTTTCACTTGGGGATGTCTGAATGAATGGAGCTCCGCTTTCAACTTTGAAAAGCTGATTTTTCATGTTTCTCAATGATTACTCTTTGCCTTACCATCCCCCAGTATTTCTCCCATTTTTTAATCCTCTCTTTCTAAATCTAGTCTTTTTCCGTCATCTCTACTTTTTCTGCCGGTACATCTGCTGTAAAATCTGTCTCCCTTGTGCTGTTTATTTCTTTATACATCTCTGCTCATTAATTAACTGTCTTCTGGAAGACCTCGCCTTTTTAATCATCTCTCGACTTCTATTTCTTTCTCATCCCTCCCTATCAAGTTCTCTCATTCCGTTTTTTATTAATATCACCATCTGTCTGTCTGTCTGGAATCTCGCTCTCCTTTCTCAGCTCTGATGACTTAACTTCTACACCCACATAGTCCTGATTGAATCGGCTAATGGCACGGCAGCAGTGGACAGCCAGCTGTAGAGGAGCTGCGTAGCGTTGTACATCATCATTATCATGTGATGTTTGTATGCGAGAGGTGATTGCGAACCCACACTACTAAATTTGCAGACTCTCATCTGTCGAGTCCATCGGAGAATACAAAAGTCCCTTGAGGCGTCACGAGAGCAGCCTTTAGTCTAACCTGCCGTGCCTTTTTCTCTCCTCCACTCAGCCTCTGCATGTGTGTGTTTGTTTGTTTTCCCCTGGCTTAACAGTAGGTCTCTGAGGGACCTTGAGCAATGTAATTTGACAGATGTTCATTTCTCTTCCACCATGACGTCGCTCATGTAAGCACGCGTGTGAGTGTGTGTGAGTATAGCAGCCATATCACTGTGGAGGCTTTCGCTGTCCAGATGCATTAATAGCACAACTGCTTTTAAATCCTCTAATGTATTCTAATGTACTCTAATGTATTCTGATGCAGCGCCAGGGCATGGCAGTGTTTTAATAGAGTTTTTGAGAGAGGCAGCCTCCAGCCTGCACACACCAACACACTCTCTCCATATCTTCCTGTTTCCTCTCTCTGTTTCTATCAACAGTCTGTCCTCTGGTTCCAATCCCTTCCGTTCTTTTTTTTTAACACTCTATTTCTCTGACTTTCTCTCAAACACGCACTCAAGCAGTTTATCTCATTTAAAGATAGGACCAGCTCACTGGCCCTATCTCTGACTTTTGGCTGGGGACGCAGAATAGTTGCTTTCACAGCAATCAAGGAAAACAAAGAGGAACTTTAGTGATGCACTCATTATTTAAGCATGAGCTGGCTTTTTATTCTCCCCAGTCTTGTTTAGCACTGGTCCCCTTCGTGTAAGAATTATTAGAGTAAGCATTATCCCGGTGGAGGAAACATTGCAAAAGCACACAGCATCATCTACAAGCACAATCATAATTGCACGCCATTATAAAACCTCTTAGGGTTTGATTATACCTCTTTGCTGACATCAGTCTGGCTTGGCCATATAAAATGTGCTGAATGTCAGTGTTGCTCTCATTCCATACAATAGAGATGCAATGAGATGAGATAGTACAGACACAATGGATGTTTTTTCAAATTTTTATGGAAATGAACAGACCTAAGACCCATGCTGTCAAGCAGAGAACTTTGATATAAAGAACATTTTTTTGTGTGTGTCATATTTCTTTATACGTGTTGTCATGGTAGACAGTAAACTCTGTTGTCATGGTAGTAATTTACTTTGGTAAGCCTTGCATCGTTTTCAAAGAATTTCAGTAATGCTGTCTTGTCAAAGAACAGCACTCCATCGGCGGACACAACCTCGGATTATGTGAGGAGGATGGGCCACTTTAACAGCGGCAGTGAGCACTCTGATCCATAATAAACTGTGTTGAAATAAATAGAGAGAGCTCTGAGTCAGCTTCAAGCTAGATTTAAATGGTTTTACATTTCTCATTGCTTCCAGCTTCTGCTGTGTTACAGCAAGAGCTCTAATGATTGCTGTTGGAATATCATTGGATTCAGATAAGTTTTTTTTTTTTCTGTTTCATTTCTGCAAGTCATGCTTGACTTTGAGTGTATGGTCTTGTTATCTTGCTTTGCTTCCAGTGTTTTTGAATGCTTTTATGACATCACTGATTTATCCTCATCTGCTAAAAGTAGAGAAAATAAAAAAAAATGTAAAAAAAAAAATAAAGAACTGTTGGTTTGTTTGTTCACCTGAGATGTTCAAGGTCAATTAATGTTTTCTGACTCCAAGGCTGCATCCACTGGTTTTACTTCGAAATGAAAAAAAATAATGACAGAAAGAAGCTCAAATGGTGTTAGATATTACAGTAGGTGCCAAAGTATCAATCAAACAGCGAGTCAATTAACTGATTGGCTAAATGCCAACAATTTCATTTCAGTCCTTTCTAAAGGAATGGTGCTAACCGTTTGCTGTTTTCTGCTAATGAGAATGTGAGGGTTGGCTTCTTTTATTATGATTAAAATTTAAATATCTCTGAGTTTTGAACTGTTGACCAAAACAGATTCTAAAACATTAGTTTTGCAACTGGAAAAGTTGTGGAAAAACATGTTTTACACTTTTTTTTAACAGATTCATCAATAATACAAAATATTGATGCTTACAGCTTTACTATAGACCGAGCCACTGAGTTTTTAATACGGTGTGAATAGTAAATGACTGAACATGATTTGGGAAGAAGCACAGACTGTCAAGTTTCATTCTGATGATATATCCCGAGTTTCACTTCTACAACCCGCAGCTGAGCCTTACATCTGACCAAATACACCATCCTCTCCCCATTCTCACAACACTCTCGACGCGATAATGAGATGGTTTTAAAGGTCAAGAAGGAGGACTCATAGCTTTCTGCTCTTATTTCCATGGCAGTGGACAGATGCTGAGCCTGGAGGATGGAACATCTTCTTGTGGACAGGAAGTTGAGGGGACCAAGAGGGAGGGACCCAGCGAGTATGAGATTACCCTGGAAAATAAAAACAAACAGGTATGTTTCTTCAAGTGCGCGTGGGCCCATAAGCACATAGTTTGACAAAGCGAATGTTGACTTCACTACTGGCAGGTGGGCAGGTGTGCAGCGAAGACCGGAAGGCAGGTTTGAAGGATGATCATTTGACACTTTTTCTTGTGCGCCAAAAAAGATTCCCATTCAGATCTATTTCGGTCTCTGTTGACATGAAAAAGAACACCAGCGATTCCACTGCCACAGCAACAGGAACACGAAAGATGCTAGGTTGTCATGGTAACAGCTAATAACTGCTTCTGGCGGCTGGAGATGTCTTTATTTCTCATAGCAAACTGCTGAAGGGTCTGCTGTCGCTACTGCTATTGTGGCTGCAGTGCATGGGCTGCAGTGCATGTGTGTGTCTGTGCGTTGGTGTGTGCATGGTTTTGTGGGCGTGCTTGCGTGAGCAGTTACACTCTCACACACCCAGGCACTTGTGTGGCTGTCCTCCTTTTTCTCCCTTTCTGTCTCTTCTTCCTTGCCACCCACTCCCCCTCCTTCATTTCCCACTTGCTGAAAATATCGGAAGGCAAAATTCGGAAGGATGCTGAGATTTTGGGCTGAGCCGCTCTGCCAGCAAACAGACAGAAATAGGCCTGTGCGGGTGTTTACTTTTCTGTAATTTTTTCCGAAGAGCACCTTTGTCACAACCCATCCATCCTCTTTCCCTTGGCCCATCAGCCAGTATTAGTTGTTGAATGATGATAGATGATGTTTACTTTGGATCTAGTACCACAAATCCTGACTAGTTTTAAAAGAGCAGACACATAAGTTAGAAGTATACTTCTAAGAAGGATGTGAGTGTGAGTGACTCAGGCGATTCTCAAATTCTTTTGATCTTTTGTAGACATGGGCACAAAATGGCAACATGATGTTTGCCTGCTACTGGATGAATAAATATTTTTCAGTGTCTTCAGTGAGTCTCAAAGCCTTGTAAACATGTTTGATATTTAAACTTACTCCCCCTCACTTGCTTCCTCTCCCCAGATAGAAGAGCTGGAGCAGAAGTATGGAGGTCATCTCATAGCGAGGCGGGCAGCCCGTCGCATCCAGACGGCTTTCCGTCAGTACCAACTCAGCAAGAACTTCCAGAAGATCCGTAACTCTCTGTCAGAGAGCAAGTTGCCACGTCGGATTTCCCTGCGTCATCCCAGCCCATCAGGCCGAAACCGGAACTCAACCCAGAGACACAGTTACAGTCTGCATCCAGGGGGAGGACAAATACCTCTCCGGTCAAAAACTCCCCCTCCACCACCGTGTCGCTCCACCTCTCTACCCCCCTCTCCTGCTTCAGCCCCAACCACTGCTCCCTCTCCTGCCCCAGTTCCACCTCCACCTCAAACCCCTGGACCCACTCTCACACAGCTGGAAGACTGCTTCTCCGAACAGGTGAGTGTTTTCATTGATTCATTCATTTTCATACATTTAATTTATTTAAAACCTCAGAAAACACCCTGAGGGTTGACCTTCATTTTCAATAATACTGGGGGTACTTACAATAAATGCAGACACAACTGCAATCAAATAGCAATAAATGAAGGATATATGGGCTATATCAGTTAAAACAAAAGTTAAGCAAAGAAGTAAAGGAATTGACAATAAGATATAAACAGTAAGAATAAAAACAACTCAAAAATGAAAAGATTAACAATTTAACCTTGGAATTGTCTCAATGGTATTAATCCGATTTTGTTGAAGCATATTCCCAGCGTGTTGAATGCTCATTGATTTAACAGATTTTCTGTGTTACTGCACATCAGGTAAATCTGAACTCCCTTTTTATTTAGTGCATCAGAGTACAACAGTCTATAATATAAACAGCTGCATCTTTACAATACCGGAACCTGTGTGACCCACCGCGGTACGCAAACATTACAAAAACAAACAGAAATCCTTCTGCAGTGCATTACAAGTAAAGTTGTCGCCAAAAGCTTCCCAATTAAAAGCATTTCACAAGTTTCAACGACTTTTATTGGCAAATACATCAAATATATGCAGAGAGTCAATTTGTGCCTCTGCCAAATGACTGTAGAGCCGTGAATAGTCACTGGCTTGGTGATTCAATTTGATTATGATGTGCATATCGCAATGCATCTTTGACTTGAGAATTTTCCACACCTCTATGGGGCACAGTAACATGAAGCTAATCTTCCTAACCTTTTACATTGCTACACCTCCCGTTAGCTTTAATTTTGATAGGTTTGCAGTTTCTTGCAGAAAAAAAAAAAATCCAGCTGTTCAGTTGACCGGTAATGAATATATGCAATACTGGCCATGTACATTTTAAAACCGATCACATGGAAAACGCATGGTTCGATTCTGCAGGGATGACACTCAACAGAGTAAAGTCTTGTACAAATTATGTCCAAACATTGCACCAAAGATAGCAGCACTACAAGTTTATTTGACCAACTCAAACAGCATTACCTGCTTAAATTTGCATGCATACAGTAGGTGTTACAAGTAAATACTAATACTTTATGTTTTCAGCATATTGTATATTACCAGTTCTCTTAAGCATATTGAGATATGAGTTTTTTAGCCACACTGCCCAGCCCTGTATTAACTTTCATGTATGTATTTATCATAATTATTGATTTTAAAGTGTGTGATCTTTTGCAGCTTCACTCCTTGGCGCAGTCGATCGATGACGCCCTCCGTGGTTGGAGCTTATCAGAAGGTGGAGAGGGGAAAGGGCTACTGATGGATCCTGGGGCCCTTCGTGCAGCTGCTGAGAGTGCTTGTCTGCCCCGTAGCGCCAGTTCACTGCTCATGGCCTTCAGAGATGTCACCGTTCATATTGACAGCAATAGCTCCTACACTATCTCATCTGCTACCACCACTACCACCACCTCTCTGGGAAATGCAGGCAGCAGGAAGACTTCTGTGAGCGGGGGGCCTGGGGGAGGAGATGGTCAGTCTGCAGAGGAGCCAGAGTTCCCTGCACCTCCCCCTAGCGAGGAGTTGGAAATGGCTGATCCAGGATCAAGGAGGGGTTCAGCGGTGCCAGCTCCAGGAGGAGGTGGGGTGGAGGGTGAGGGCGGCTTAGACAGTCTGGGATCCACTTCCACTTCTACATCTACCTCCACTTCTATCTCCACCTCAGCCCAATCTAACCAGCAGCCTGCCCAGATTTACACCCAGTACCAGCAGTACCACTACACTCATCCTCAGCAGATCCCTGGGGGGCCGAGTCCTGAGGCCCTGCAGGCTCTGGTTGTCTCTTTGCCCAGAGATCGCTGCCAGGATCCGGCCTCTTGCCGTTCGCCAACCCTATCCACAGACACACACCGCAAACGCCTCTACCGCATTGGACTCAACCTCTTCAATGTGTGAGTGTGCAGACTATACACACACACTCGCACACCAAAAAGGACACATGCGCACACGGAAAATTGCAAATTTTTTCTACACCCTGTGGCTCTGGGTTCAAAGTACTGCTTTTACTGTTTGTGTCTAACAAATCTCCAAAACGGCTCTAAGCAACTGCTCATTAGTGTTTGTGATTTTTGGGAGGAGCTGCCTGTTTCGGTTCCATCTTGCAATGTTGTGATGTCCATGAAAAAAAAGATTAAAAAAGGGAGGGCAGGGCACAAAGAGAAGAAGAGGAGGACAAGAGAGAAAGTAGAGAGAATGAGTTTAAAGAGAAGAGGCAGTCAAGGAGGTCATGAACCATGTGAAAGCCTCGCAGTTTCTATAAATAGAGTCCACGGTTGGCCTGCACTTATTATTAAATACAAATTAAAGTAAATTAACTCGTATGCATCATTGACAGCGGGTCTGATCCAAGGGTCCAGAGCGAACAGCTTTTACGCATGAACGCACTTTTCCTTACTTCCTTTTTTTCCTCTTTGTGCTGTTGCACACACACGCGCACACATTTACACACTTTCTATTGCACATACACTTTAACACTTATATTTAATTTGAGTGTTGCACATTTTTTTTCCTCACTCAGGCCCACACATGTATTCGCTTGAATGCACAAAAGCATCACATGCACGCTGTTAACTCTTAACACTATCTGCTTTGCTGCTATTGGCGATCTGTGTGCAGGAACCCAGAGAGAGGCATCCACTTCCTGATTACCCGTGGCTTCGTCCCAGACACGGCCATCGGAGTAGCTCACTTCCTGCTGCAGAGAAAGGGCCTGAGCAGACAGATGATTGGAGAGTTCCTGGGAAACAGCAAACTTCAATTCAACAGAGACGTCCTTGAGTGAGTCCTCAATAATCGTGGTGACATTTATACATTAAATAAATACACAGTAAAGGCATAGGGTTGGATTTTCATAGCATTTTATCAAATCAAAGTCTTGTAACAAATGCACCTGTCAAATATAAATCCCTTTGAATTCCTTCCAATCTATTTAGTTTTTTTTTGTACATTTGCTGCGTAAAAATAGAGCGGATGAAAAATTCTGTAGGAAATTTGTTCGAACTTTGAAACTTGAATCCCTTTTCTTTTTAGCCAAATGCGTCTAGCGATTGGAATCCGACCCCACAAATACACATGATGAGACACAAACACAGCTGACGTGCAGCGCTTGCATGAATAAATGCAACACATCCATGAAAACATGCAGTTACTTAATGCTTTCTCACTCACCCTTTTTGCATCCAACCAGTGTAGACAGAGATCCCGGAAAGAGAGGCTTTTTGCTGAGGTTGTTGCAGAGACTGTAGAAATAGGTCACTGCTCTGGAAAACACACACGCAGACACACACAAGCATATACCCTCACTTTCTCTTACAGACACAGACTTACAAACATGAACACAAATACTGACACTTATGCACGTAAACACACATCGTGCACAGACACTTACGCATGCGTTTTCCATTGCCAGAGCCTGTCTTCAGCCTTTCATGCACCCCTCTCATGTCC
Source organism: Coranthus polyacanthus (assembly GCA_037367275.1). NCBI lineage: Eukaryota > Metazoa > Chordata > Actinopteri > Kurtiformes > Apogonidae > Coranthus > Coranthus polyacanthus. Next base: position 10,416,987 of record JAPQRN010000022.1, read on the forward strand.
CCTCGCTCTTTGCATTTCATTATTTTGCCCTCTCATCCCTCTCTTTCCTTCCCTCTTATCTTACACTGTCATCAGACCCTTGAATGCGTATGTGCGCGCGCGTGTGCATATGTGTGCATGCAAATATGCTGTCTGAGTGTGGCTTCCAGGTCAGTGGTTTTGTAATGGAAGTATGACTGTAAAAGGAAGATTTGCCATCAGCACTGGGTACTGGGCGCACACACACGCTTACCTTTACAGAGACACATCTCATCTCACCCTACTTTCTCTCTTGCTGTCTCCCTCACTCTCTGTCTGCCTCTTTACAGTTGCGTTGTGGATGAGATGGATTTCTCGGGCATGGAGCTCGACGAAGCCCTGAGAAAGTTCCAGGCTCATGTTCGTGTTCAGGGAGAAGCACAGAAAGTGGAGAGACTCATCGAAGCCTTTAGGTGAGACTATCAACTCGATTCATAACCAGCCTCACTGGGCCTGGCTTTGCTCTTTAATATAATTCCGCACAACAGTCCATCACATGGCTGAGCAGGGCTGGTAAGGGCACGCTGAACTTTTGGAAATGAATAGACCTTTTGCCTGTAGCCACCTATGCAAAGCAAAAAAGCAATGACACAAAACAAAGCATGCATATCTGACAATAAAAAAAGATGAAAAAATATATTTTATGATCTCATCTCACTGCCTTGGGGTAGCAGACATCCAGAAAGACATACTAATAGGCAGAGTGGTTTGGCTACCTCACTGCAACATGCACTGATGAGACCAAAGCCCTGTATCATTAGCAAATTGCTCTGATTGCCTGTAACCTTTGACTAAACTCAGCAGTATTTGATTGTCAGCCGCGTCATAGCGGAGATCTGAACCGCAGGTAATCAGAAAAAAAATAGATGCATCTCGCAGATGTATCTCGCAACTCTGCATCACACTTCCCGGCCAAGTCTTCATGACTTTTAGGCTGTTCGTATGTACTGGAGCTTGTGTGTCCATTTCCATCCAAAATCATACATCAGTATGTATAAGTGCATGTTTGTCGGTACTCATGGGGTTTTAGCCTGAGTTGGTTTTCTGCTCATTTTGTCAGTGCTGATTCCTACCCTCCAGTTAGTAAAATGCATGAGCATATCTGCGGTAGAAGACTCATTTCCATACCAAGAGGACCTTAAGAGACCTACAGTAGTTTGCACACTCTATGTACACCTTAAAATGGACTGTCTCACTTTGTCTCTAACAAACTCATGTACAGAAATGGGGTTTTATTATTCTGACTGAAATTCTTTCAGGCAAAAACAGACTGCATCAAATGACCAGATAAATAGACACCTGCCTCATTCCCAGTCTGGCACTGTCCTTGAAATGTCCTGGAAGTATCTATAGATTTCCCGCAGGACATAAAAAGCAATAAAAATGACCATTATTGTCTTTTGTTTCAGAGTAATTGGCTGCATTGCCATGAACATTTTTTCTGTCTTGTTGCTCTTTCCCCCAGGATTGCCAGCAATGTCACCACTAGGACATAACTTGAGATGTTGCCCTTTCAACTCATTAGGAAGATCTCCCTCTCCATTTCACAAAATTGCTGGTATAATTCAATGTTGGGACTGTGCATAATCACCATATAACATATACTGCATGTTAATGTATAGCAATTATCTTCCAAAATTATTTTTTTGGTCTCAACAACTGACTGATTTGTGCTTAATTCAGGGATAGGTTTGTCATTTCACTTCATTTAAAGCTGAAGGAGCTTTAAATGAATTAGAAAATACACACCTTCCTCCTGCAGGTCTTTCTTCTCGGTCCAAATCAAAAGGAAAAGTGAAGCCATTTTTCCAAGCCCCTGTGACGAGCCACAGAGTAGATTTTCGTCTAACCGAATCGTAACAGCGATCTGTAATTGAACGTGTTTGGATACCTGGAGACAACGGTGGCTTATCAGGCTATACCTAGTAGAAACAGGATGCAAGAGCAATAAAGAGTTAATTGTTGGTCTTTTAATTGAATTCTCTACAATCACAAAAATATATGCTGTCACTATCTTTGTCCTGTAAGTGTAAGAGGATCCTCACTCCAACAAGAAGTGGCGAGGGAAGAGGCAAAATGAACACTCATGACACTTCCCCTCTTTGCCTCTGATTTGCGAGCCAATCAGAACACCCACTGCGGTCATCAGCTAATCACATCACACTCAATCATACGTGCTGAGCCCCGGGGTGCAGATTACAAATTCATCAGCGATGTGAGACCACACTCTCAGAAGCCGGAGATATGAGTGTAGGTCAGAACGAGCAGGCTTTTCTCGGGACAGCCAGACATCCACTGCCATGTCTGTTACGTAACAGTCGTTATGTCATCTGTTTGAAGCGTGTTGCACTCTTGTCGTGAGTAGTTCTTTTATATGAAGCAGTGTTTGTGCCAGCTGGCATGCAACTTTCGTATGCAGATATGAAGGGAAGAGATCGGGAGCTAGTGTTTAAATAAACTGCTTACATAAGAAGGAGATCCGTGCTGGAAAGTGTGAATGAAGCACACACACACACACACACACACACATAGCCACCACTTCATTCACTCACTCAATATACACACATTCATGCATCCATT
>JAPQRN010000022.1:10420980-10433461 GCA_037367275.1 Coranthus polyacanthus
TATTTATTTAATTACTCAGTTCTTTATAACCATATTTATTTATTTTGTTGGCATATTTATTTAAATCAATTTACGTAACACGATGTTCTGCAGTTGTAGCAGTGCAGGGAACTCGACAATGTTTTATTCCCTGTTGACAATAAAATACCCATTTACTGATTTTAGATACTGACCTTTTAATATGAGAATTGATCCTTGAACAGGAAACGTTGGGATCAATATTTGAGTACCGACTCGCGCACCGCTATTTTGTATTCTACGTTTGTTGCGGCATTGTGGCTGGTTTAATGCAGAAGAAGAAATGATGAATGAGCATGATGCATAAACTCTGTTGTCCTATTTGTCCTCTACAGCCAAAGGTACTGTATGTGTAATCCTGATGTGGTGCAGCAGTTTCATAACCCAGACACCATCTTCATCCTGGCCTTCGCTGTGGTCCTCCTCAACACTGACATGTACTCACCCAACATCAAACCCCAGCGCAAAATGGGCCTCGACGACTTCATTCGCAACCTGAGAGGTTAGTGTATCCACATCCCTCCGGCGCATGCACGAGCTCTACGTAGGCGTCATTTCGATGTCAACTCTCAACATTTACGGCCGTAAGTGGGGTTTTCATGAGACTATGGGCATCATTTATAGGAACCACATGCACACACACACACACGGCCATTTTAATTCTCTTATTGCAGATCATGAGGTCATCCTGTTAGGGAGATGCATCAGACAGCTTGATAAGAAAGACAAAAAAGAGTGCCGAGGAGAGGGAAGTCAAAGTTTTACAAGAAGCGCCCTTTTATCAACCTCACGTCAACCTCGCTATCAGTCTTTTGAGTGACAGCCTCTTGAGCTGAAGTAAATTACTCGAAGAGGCGGCTGGTGCATGCCTTCGCTCGCTGCCATCAAGAAAACCATCAGCTGTGCAGAAGGAGATCCCTGATATCCTTGACTTAGAGTTCTGCTCCAGAGACTGTGGCATCAACCTATTTAATTGAGGCTCACTTAGCGTTAGATTTAACGATATAAGCTCCGGTTTCTGGACACATCTCATCACCTGCGTTACACTCCTGAGACGCTGAGAACATCAGGAAAAAAGATAAATACATTGACTGCAACCAGGGCCTGAAGGAGGACAGTTTGACCTTTCTTTGTATCCTGCAATAAGAGGAAAAATCCAGTCAGAAATAAATATTACATACCGTACTCCTGTAATGTTTAGCTATTCAGTTTGTGAGCTGCTCTGGGGCGATAATAGAAGTGCCAGCACACACACTGGGATAAATGCACCTTTTCTGATTCACAGCTGCAAACCCTAAGTAAAATGAAGTCATTCGGCAGTTATATCTTAGACAAAAATGACATGAGCCTGTAGAGACAGTCTCAGAATCAGTGGTGATTGAGTTCATAATCTGGATCCCCATTAGCTTGCACTGTAGTTGTTGCATATCCTCCCAGCGATACGCAGTGAAATGGTTTGATTCAGAATCTACATCTGTGAATAATAAAAAGTCATGAAATGGTGGCGTGACTTTTAAGTCTTCACTCTTTGATTTCCAGTTTAAGGTGTTGTCCGTTTGTAATATTGTCTTCACTTTCTGAAATCAATGACGTGGGGGGTTTTCTCTGTAAAGTTCTTGAGCGCAGTCAATACTGTCTCTGCCTGTGCATGCAGTACCTGTGTCTAATTAATGATGATCAGTGTTGGGGAGGATACCCTGTTAAAAATCGAATAAGTAATGTAACTTACTACATTTAATTAATTCTCTAACAAATGTTTAAACTGGTCAATAAGAGTCCTTAAATGTCAAATTAAACCAATGGACACCTCACAACACTACTCAACACTGATTACTGTTATACTCCTTATACTACCTTCAATATAAGATCGGAACGATTTGATGTTTAATTTCTGAAGGAAAAACACTGAAGGGCATTCTTGTCGGACAACATGGCTACCTGCCTCAACATAGTCAGCTGCTGGCAGCCAGGGAAGGCAGATGCAGGTTCCTTAGAGCGATGTGCATTGACTTTTCTATTAGCAAATGAGAATGGGTGCACACAAAGGGGTTCTCAAACAAGAGAACCAATCAAAAACAATGCTCAAAATTTGAGCGGCAAATAAATGAAGCCCGTCTAGATGTCGATTGTCTGGACATATGCCAAATGAAGGCATCCCTGCACAGAGAAAAGATGCAAAGTACAATTGTGGTTATATTGTACATTTTTTTTACAGAAAATAATTTAAATACATATTTTCCTCCACAACTGTCACAAAGTAGTTACACATTAACAACGCTGTTACATGTGCCTAGTTACTCGTCACAGTGATGTACCTTAATGTGTCTATGCACAAAGTAGTTTAGATTTTCAATCATAGTTTTGTACCAAATTTCATCAAACATCTTTGCTTATTGACTACTTCCTGCATCTCGTATTAATAAAACCTTTTTGCTCCCTCAGGTGTGGATGATGGAGCAGACATCCCCAGGGAGATGGTGGCAGGTATTTATGAAAGAATCCAGCAGAGAGAGCTCCGCTCCAATGAAGACCATGTCACCTATGTGAGCCGTGTGGAGCAGTCCATCCTCGGTCTCAAAACTGTGAGTGCTATTTATACGTAACCTCCTTTTCCCTTATATTCCCCTTTTTCAGTGAGTTGTCTGTACCTGTTTGCCCTGTCTCCTTTTTTCATGTGTCATCTATTACGTCTCTGCAGTCTGTCCTCTGTACTATCTGTCATCTCCATCTTTTTAACCTTGCCTCCATAGATACTCGCTGTGCCCCACAGACGTCTGGTGTGCTGCTGTCGCTTGTTTGAGGTACCTGACGCCAACAAGCCACATAAACAGAAACTGTCTCAGCTCCAGAGAGAGGTCTTCCTCTTCAATGACCTGCTGTTGGTAAGAAACCTCTACAGTGGCTCACTACAATACTGAAACGAAACAACGTTTCTAAGGCTGGGAAATTCACCACGTTGGCTCCAGTCAGTTCCTCATTTTTGTATTTTGTTTCAGGTGAGTACTTAGTGGACAGTAGAGAGGAGACAGGAAAACAAAAGCGGAGAGAAAGGAGAATGACGTGTAATGAAGTCACCAGGAATCAAAGTGCAGCACCCTTGACCACTCGACTGCAGGTCACCCCCTCACTTTTGTGATTTGTGTGTCTCTAGATCCTGAAGCTGTGTCCCAAGAAGAAAAGTTCAGCATCTTACACATTCTGTAAAGCTATGGGTCTTCTGGGAATGCAGTTCCACCTCTTCAGCAATGAATGTAAGATGATATTTCACTTTGGAGCAGTTTATTCTCAATCCAACTCAGCCCTGGCACTAGAAATATGCTGAGCTGACTGTCAGTGCCAGCTACATCACCGTGTCTGTCAAGTCTGGGTCAGGACCCGAACTTTAAATACATTTCCAACTGGTCACCAGGAAAACAATATTGACTCACTGCTGTCAGCTTACAGTAAATATATTTTAGGAAAATTACTGCCCTGCAGATCTTTTTTTTTGGGGCAAAGTGGATTATATTTTTGTCATATTAGGCATTAAGGTAGAGACAGAGCTTACAATGAGAGAAAATGCTGCAGATTTAATGCTGAGAATACGTTCTCTTTTGCTTTTAAGCCCCTTTCAACCCAGTCTGATCTGTCGAGGTCCACTGCAGCAGTTCAGTATCTTGCTCCAAAGAACCTCATTAGCTGTTATAATCAGAGATTTTAGATTTTAATACAATAAAAAATTGAAAATCATAACTTTCATTAGTCAAGCATTCATAAAATACAGCCTAAGACTCTTGTAAACTGGGCAGCAGTTTAACGAGATGTGATTAAATTGTTGCCGGTTGAAGATCTGATTTATGGAATTATGAATTAATTTTGACACATCTATAGTGGCACTACTCTTGGAGCTAATGACCACAAACTCCAGTCTTAAGCTATATTTAGGTTGTGACAGTAAAATTATATTTTTACCTTAGTAATTTTATTCCTAGCTAAGAAAAGAGAATAAATGTTGAATTAAACAAAGAATGACAAGAAAAACTACTCAGCTACATCCATGATTATTTCAGTCTTCGGTGTTGAAGGAGTCACAGCTGCCAACAGAAATACATTTGCCCGTTAACTTCAAAGTATGAGTTTTTGGTTGTATTCTTAGCAGGAACCTTTTATGAAGTAAAACTGAAGCGAAAACACCATCACTGAAGTGTTTTGAAAAATCTCTTTTTAGAATTGAAGTAACAGAGAAAGCTCTTCCCTTTTTTATTTCTCAACAGACTATGCCCATGGCATCACCATGCTGAGCCCATTTACCTCCGAAAAGAAGCAGCTGGTGAGTTTCTGCTCCCCGAGTGGAGAAGAGCTCAGGAAGTTTGCAGAGGAGCTTAGAGAAGCTATCGCAGAAGTAAACGAGATGGAGCAGATACACATCCAGTGTAAGAAGGGAGTACACAACACTTCAGCACATGCAAATGCAAACACATAAATAGCCGGTTTCAATCTCTCTCTCTCTCTTGCGTTGTAGGGGAACTGGAGAGGCAGCAAGGCATCCAGCATGGCATACACACCAATGGCGGACAAGTGGACACACACACAGGACACGGCTCCCCCTCAGGTACTGCATTTGCTTGCGCAGCATAAATACATAACACAGCATACATTACTCATAACAATGCATACATTACTCAAGGGGATCTAGAAAATAGGACAACTTTGTAGAGACGAGGCACACGAGAAAGCCTTTACCACTGAAAAAGAAAGTAAAACAGGGGAGCATATAATGGTCTGAGGGTTTGCAACGTTTTTTTGCTGTCATTGTCACTTCTATTTAAAGGAAGAAAACATTTCAGCATGCTACTTCCATTTGGGCTACAACTCTCTGATTTTACATTTCTCTCAGTGCATGAAATGAACGAATGAGATACAGATCACTTTCGGTTTTTGGACAGAGTTCAGTCACTCAAGAAAATATGATTATTTCCCAAAGTGCCAAACTGATCCCCTGTATGAAGTTGTTTCTCTGATTTTTTTTTTTTTTTACACTGTATATCACACTGACTTCTGCCAGTGGACTTAGAAATAGAGTTGTTTCTCCCCACAGGCCCACAGGATGTGTATGATAAAACTGGCAACAACAATACAGTAGAGGTGAGTCCCAAATCCACTGTTGTCTCCCTGAGGTAAGTCCCTGCGTCTTCGGCTCTGTGGGTGTGATTTTGTATGTGAGTGCGTGCGGTTAGACAGGGACTGTGCCTCATCCTGAAAAGAAAGTCTGCTTTACGCTTCGCTGTAAAAAAGCTCCGCCTGAGGCACATCCCCAATTTGCAGCCAAGGATACAAAGGCCGCTGAGAGGAGTCTGCTGTAGTGGCGCTACACAGTCTCTCTCTGTGCCTCATGAGTGGATCAGCAGCCACTCTACTCGCTATACAACATCCCTTCTTTCATCAGCTGCTGCTTGCCAGCCTTACTGTATAAGCCTTTGCAAGCCACCATAAGCCTGGCTGGCTCCTAGAGTACCATCTACAAAGCCAGATAAGCTTGATACCATTAACAGTCTGTCGAGTGTGTGTGGGTAGGTGTATGTCTGTAAAACCAGCCCTTCCTTTAACTAAGCATAGTCATAGAAGCTGTTGTCCTCGTTCCAGTTTTACTTTTCCTCTCTGTTTTATTCCTTTGCCCATTTCTTTCCCGTCTCTCAACCAGTCCTTTAGAATTGTAAATAACTGTGTTAGGGAGGCACCATGCCCTCGGTGTCACCTCTGTCCCCTTCTGACACTCCCGTTATCTTTCAGCTTCTCATTCTGCCACTCATCATGTGCCCACAGACACACACACACAGAAATTACAACCTGTTCCTGCCATGATCTCTGACCAAAATCTCGTCTTAACCCGAAAACCTTTTTCTCTTTTCGGGCTGGTGTGTGCAAAGACATGATTGTTGAATGTGAAAATCATGCAAAACATGATTAAGAGAAAAAGAGAGAGAGAGTGTGTGTGTGTGTAATTTGCATGCGCTCGCTCTGCATACGATCTACCTGCATGCCTGCATGCCCATGTGCGTAACACACCAGAGGGCTGCGTAGAGGCTGCGTTCAGGCTGGTAACTCCTCGTGCGTTCTCTGACTGTTCCTAAACTAGGTGTCAATTCACAACAGGCTGCAGACCTATCAGCTGAGCCAGCCCAGCATTGAGTCCGCACCCCTGGCTCTGACTGCACCACCCGCCCTGCTCAGCCCTGTCCAGACTGGAGAGCTCCGCCCAGAAACACTCATCCAGTGCCAACAAATCGTCAAGGTGATCGTCGTGGACCAGAGCGGACGAGGGCGGATGGAAGCCTTCCTCAGCCAAGGACCGGCCACTCACCAGCTCATCCAGTCGGCCATGTCCACGCCTGTCCGCGTCAGAGAGGGGGACGGCCCTCAGCCTCCTCTGCCGCCTCCTCCTCCCCCTTACAACCACCCCCACCAGTTCTGCCCTCCTGACTCACCCATGCCCCTCCACCATACCATGCCTCTCACCCGCAGACGCAACTCCAGCGGCTCCCGCAGCATTGTTTGAGTCTTGGTTACTCTGTGGACCCTGAGGGCCAGACATGATCCTCACAAACAGACAAACGCACATGCTGGAACACTTGTCGACTTACTTCAAATGGTAAGAAAAAAACATTGCAAAAAAATGGGGAAGAATATACTGTATGAGTCAAATGAAGAGACAAAGGAAACCAACAAGAATCTATTCATAGTCTTTACAATGTGGTGTTGTTTTTGAACATTGAGTAGTTTTGATGCCATTTCTAAAAGACAGCTTTTCTTCTTTCTTTTGTCTTCAACCATACATGTCACCCAGGAGCTGATGGTGTTGTCTGTCTAGATTTCACACTTTGTAAGAGATCTTGTGACCTTGCATTTTTAAATATCACCTCTCCATCAAATGTGTCTGTGAGCTTTGTCACTGAAACCTAGGGGCGATGTCAGAAAATCAGACTGTGTCTGCCTTGAGAGGACATTGGAATGATTTAAATGTGAGGAACAAAACAGTCTTTAGTTTTATTTTCCTTGCAGGTTGCTCCAGGTTTTTAGTTTAAGATGCAACACTCAGTAAGGAATAATTTCCGCACATCCACGCTGTAATTATTTTTTTCTTATCTCGGCGTAATGTGGCAAAGCAAGACTACTAGCTTATTTGTGTTATTTTCTGTGAAATCCATTTTTTCCAGATGATGACTATATATGAGGAAGGGAGTGATGAAAAAGTTAACTAATGCAGGTTTTTGTGACTGAAGCTCGAGCACCTCTACCCTTTCATTTTCAGTGAAGTGTAGTAAGCAAGAATGTTCTCTCTCTCTCTAACTAACCTGAAACCGTATCCTAAAGACAATCATATTTTTTGTGCATCTTTCGCTGCTGCTGTGTGTTTTGCGAAAACCTGTGTGAGCAGATATCTTCACAATGGTGTGTGACTGTGAATCTTTGGTGTTTTTGCTCTCACAGAGCTCAGGAAAGGATCTGCCTCACTGTAACATGTAATATCTGCATCTCTGAGTTGTACTGAGAGCAGTGTGCTTGTGAACCGTGTGCTCAGTCTGCTTACTCATGGGAAGCAGTGAGTAAGGCTGGTAATTCATCAAAGACAAGGCTAAAACGGCAGATGAAGCCTTTCTCCTGTACATTTACTCCTAATCTTGTGTGTATATTGTTGTTACCTTGGACTTAGGCAATATCTCTGCCCAGAAGAATCTAGCTTTAGTAAAAAAAAAAAAGAAAAAAGGAAAGAAAAATTGCTTCACACAGGGTAGACCAAGGTCACCTTAATGACATCACTTCCCTTTCACATAGTATTTTTTCCTTGCACACTGATATATAATATAATATAGGCAGAGATGCATTCCTTTACTGAATGTCAAATCAGGGGGAAAACCGAAGATGTCCATGGAATACTTATTGACTTTATCACCGTGTCATTTGTCCAGTGTCGATGGTTCAAGCTTGTTTGTACAGCAGATCACAAATCATCTAACTGCGACACACTGAACACGTCTTGTACCTTTTGCATCACAGAATATATTGGATATACTGTAAATAGATAATATAGATTTATTCTGCAAAAGTGATTGGTTTGCCCAGTGTGTGTATCTACGTATTTGTACAGAGAAGATCTAGTTTAAAAGAAAAAAAAGGATATAGTTATTATAGTTATTATTATTCACATTTAAAATCAGGGGGTGTCCTAAATCCTACTGCTATGAAAGACAGGAAACAGGCAGCTTTTATAGAATACACTGCAGTTACCATGGTAACACACACTGATATTATTACAGATCTACATTAATCATTAAATTACCATGTCATATTATTATGGGATTATTAAAAGATGGTTGTGTCACCTGTTAGGGTGTGTAAAGGGCTATGCTGTATTGGTGAATACATACAGTTCACACACATACCCACACAAACGATACTGTACATACACACACACTGACTCACACAAACATGCACATAGCTGCCAAAGCAACAACAAATCCAGCTTAGATTCACCTTAGAAACTGCTTGATTTCTCAAGTCAGCAACCCTACTTTGTTTACTGTAAACTGACTGACTTGTATTATACAGCATGATACTCATTTTGTTTTGTTTTTGGTTTTTTTTTTTTTCATTTGCAGTACTTAAGGAGGAGTCTGATTATTTGTTTGTATCATTATTGTCAGGGCATGTTGGGTTGATTGATGTCATTTTTCCTCCCTCCTTACTTCCTCCCTCCTTTTTTGCCCTCCCCCTTACCCTCTCCGTGGTTGCCATGGAGATGCACCAATCTGCATCCTCACTGTGGAGCACTGTCATTAATCTTTGCACCCTCACAATATTTCTAAAGGAGATTTCTAAAGATCAACATGTTTACTAATGGAATATTTCTAACTTTTTTTGTTTGAAGAGAATGAAAGAATAAAGTAGTTTTTACTCTGACTTGGCCCGTGTGTCCGTGTGCCTTGACATCAATTTCGTCTCCACACCATCTGCGTCTGTAGCGCCGCTGCCCTCTCTAATGAATACATTTGCACCAGGTGTGCAAGAAGGAAGCTGGAATGAAGGAACTTATGGAAAATCAGCCTCCACATTCTCCCAACTCACCAGGTCTGAACTCATTCATTAAAGGACGAGGTCAGTCGCACAGCATTACTGAATCTGACAGAACTTCTGTCAGAAGTTGTGTTACGTGTGTGTGTGTGTGTGTGTGTGTGTGTAAGCATGGTGTATAGTACTAAAAATGTCCGTGGTACAAGATGCGTAAAATGGTCAATGGTAAATGGACTTATTATACAGCATTACAACAGCTAGACTGAGGCATCTTTTCAAGGGAAAGTATCAAGACTAGAAAAAAATGCAAGTTGCTTTATTTTGCAAGTCACACTTGAGAAAGAATAAACAAAACAGAAATGCTGTTAACGCCTCGACACAGGTAGCTTTACAAAGAGATTGAAAAAAAAATTGTTTTGGCTGAATAAATTATCTTACAAAAACAGATGCTGTCATCATATAGTTATTACAATACACAGTGAAATAAGTTTGTGCAAAGTACCTGTAGGATTACAGATGTGATAGAGCTCTCACGGTCAGCTCAACGTTTATACTTTATCCCTGTCGTTCTGAAATTATTTGTCCCCGTCTCCCTTTTGCTTCTCTCGCTCACTTTTAAAAGTCAAGCGCTCAACAGGTCGTTTAAAGGGAGGGCTTGTAAAAAAGTGGGTTGAAGTGGAGCAACATGCTCTTTAGTCGACTGACAGAACATTCAGTTCACTCTGTGCTGGCCACCTCCTGTTTCCCCCCCTGTCTCCTCCCTCGCTCGACGGAGGAGGTCCGGTCCAGGGTCAGTGCACAGGTTGCGTCTCCGTTGAACCCGAAAAATACAAGTGTCAATCTTCCTCAGGCAGTGGCGTCGCTCTTTCAGTCATTACATAGTGGTCTCTTCCCACTCTAGCTCGACATCACCTAAAATCAGGGAAAGCTGCATTAGGGCTGAACAATTCATTCAAATATTACCGAAAATCACAATATGGCCACGTGTAACATCCAAATCACCGGAGCTGCAATTTGTTGAAAAAGGTCAAATGTGTCAAAACGTTCTATTATTTCATCCTACAGTGAATACAAATCATATTATTTAGATGTAAGGGAACAGACCCCAGCATTTATTTTTTTGTGTAGCCTGTGTCCCTGTGTGTTTTAATGGGTTTTACCTTCCATGGTGTCCAGGGAGTCCATCTTCTCCAGAGCAGAGTAGCTGACGAACCAGATGGACTGGCTGTTGCCTTTGTTGTTGAGCAGTTCCAAAGTACTTTGATGCAGGAAGATGTACTGAGCCTGACAATGTACGCACATTATTTTACATTATTTAACATTACTTAACACCAAAGCTGTCTGTAATCATTGCTGTGGTGAAGCATTAAGTCTTAAAATGAGTGTTTTTAAAAGCATGTTAGATTCAGGAACATTATGTCCCTTGAGTCAAAGTGTTGAATTTGTCATAATTGTTGGTTAATTTACATTTAAATGCTCAAATCTAGGCTAAAATGTGACATGGAAAATATATTCTTTTAATTACCTGCCACAGAAAACCTTTTTTTTTTTTCCAGAAAACAAAAAACCTACCTACAGTGTATTAAAAGACAGAAATTTCAATACCCTTTGTTATTCATTGTATTTATGATGGCTTTATGCTTGCTTTATTGCCAGGGATTCTGAGTTTTTCCTGAAGTAAAATTAATGAAAAAGTCTGAGCAGAAGTATGAACACTTCTGTAGGAGGCAAAAATGTATTATGCGTTATCATTTTATAGTGAAACAGAACCTCTACAAGTACTATGACTTTACGATTTGCATTTGTTTTCACTTTTAAGAAATAAATAGTGTAGATAATATGTTTGCTCTGTGGATTTAAAAGCTATAGACAGAGTGACTGTGCTTCAATGACATTTGTGAGTCAAACATGTATTAAATAAACTGAATTAAGGCATCCTAAAGCTCTCCTACATTATCACTTATCCGCACATGAAAGGACAACTACACCATTACACAGCTTTAGCAATTCTGCAGCATAGACATGCCCTCACATGTTGCAAACAGTTATTACATTTTACCAGCTGCAGGCACTCCCGACTAACAACACACTGCCAAAATGTGGACCGCAAGAAAAATTCAATGCATCTCGAAATAATAAAAGAATAACACGGAAAAGACTCACGGGCACTAAGCAGGGTCCCTGCAGACACAAATGCTGAGACACACTCCAGTGGTCCGTAAGTAATGACTGAGTAAGGTAATTTTAGGATAGGTTCATGCTGTTTCAGGAGGGGAAATCCTGTTCAACATGTGCCTTTAATCCACAGCCAAATCATTCCCTTCGTCAAAAGGCAGAATTTTCCAAATAATTCCTCATGGGAATGGGATCACAGCAGGGCATGAAGTGAAAAGTAGGACACATACACTGCCATTTGTGTGTCTTTGATGATTCTTAAGTGTACTGGAACAACTTAAGAAGAAATACTGTATAATCTGTTTTTTGTCTCTAGGTTGTACACCACGGAAATAAACGATACTATTTATTTCCTGTGAACTCACCAGATTCTGCACCATACACATCCTCTCGCTGCGCAGTTCCGCCACCAGGCCGTAAATATCCACGAAGTCGTGATCTCTGACATGCTGAATGAGGTGATCAAGAGCAATAAACACACCTGTTCTGCCCACACCAGCGCTGGAGAAACAGAAAGAGAACAGCACAGCATCACATCGTGTGCTGCTCCGTCACATTTAACTTGACACGTTTATGTCTTACTAATAGCACTTAAGCACAAAGGTGCAGAACGTGTGATCATATCATTTACGCTGTCAAGAAATGCCTTGAAATACTGTTTAACTACCTAGAGACATAAGTAGGATTTATACGCTTGTGTGACACAATACCTGCAGTGTACTACTATAGTGGTGTTTTCGTGCCGGTGGGCTCGGACAGCTCTGACAAACTTAATGAGGGTGCTGCAGGACTCTGGGACCCCGTGTTCAGGCCACGAGGTGTAGTTGAAATGGCGAACCAAGATGTAATGTCCATGCTGCACAGAGGAAGATTATTAAACACATTTCAACACAAGCCAAATGTGGGACAAGAGTATGTTTGAGTGGGACACTGTGCGACATGTTACCGATGCTAAGCGAGAGATGTCTTTCTGACTTATAAAATAAACAAACGCAATATCGCTCATCAAAAACACATGTACATTTTGTCTCCTCAGATCTACTTCACACTGCTGCTGAAAATACGAAGATTACGAAGTGTGTAGTAATAGTAATATGAAGTTCAATAAGAGTAAAGATTGAACTTGTTCATTTAGTTTGTCAATAAATTCAACAAAATGAAAAAAATGAACAAAGTAAGCAACAAAATGAACAAAAATGAACAAAATAAGCAACAAAATAATGAACAAAATGACAAAAAT
>JAPQRN010000022.1:10436878-10451212 GCA_037367275.1 Coranthus polyacanthus
ACATGGTATGAATGCGCTGTAAGGACTCTGTCCATATCTGCTCGGTAAGCTCAATTTTCAGCTCCTGTTCCCAGACCCAGAGGGAGGCCCCCCTCTTATAATACTGGCTATCTTATCATCTCCTGTAAGGGCTATGGCCAGTGGTTCAATAGCAATGTTGGAAAAATACGGAGAAAGCCAGCAGCCTTGTCTAACGCCACGATGGAGAGGGAAGTAGTCTGAACATGTAGAACTGGTACGTACTGATGCCTTGGGTGCTGCATAAAGCAGCCTGATCCATGAAATAAACGATGGGCCAAATCCAAATCTATCCAGAACAGAGAAGGTAATTCCGTTCAGTGTGATCAAAGGCTTTCTACGCATCGAGGGAAAGTACGACTTCTGCATGATGGCAAGCATGAGTGGAGTGAAGCACATTAAACCGTCTGTACATGTTGCAAAAGGATTGTCTACATGGTATAAAACCTGTTTGTTCTGAAGCTACGATGTTAGGAATCACTGCTTTGTGAGAGGATCTTGGTGAGAATTTCGTAGTCAGAACAGAGAATACTTATAGGCTGATAAGCACCACAGTCCAAGGGGTCCTTGTCTTCTTTCATAGGACTGCAATGACTGCTTGTGTCATTGTTTCTGGTAATTTTTGTTGCAGGAACATTTCCCGATATAGAGGGCATAAGATAGGAGATAGTTTAGATGAAAAAGTTTTAAAGAATTCTATGGGAAACCGTCTTGGCCTGATGTTTTGCATTGAGTTGATAGGTCTAGGTTTGTCCAGTCCTGGATGCAACAAACAATTGAAGTCACCTCCCAAGATGGTGTGAATGGAGGTCAGGTAGATTAGCTATAAAGCGGGAGAAAACTGTCCATAGACATTAGCTAAGACGACTAGTGAGCCAAAAAGTTTGCCAGCAACAATAATTTATTACTGAAGTTGTGACAAAAGGAATTTCTTTTTAATCAGTTTGGCAGCACCTCTGGACCTGAACTCATATTTGGAGCAAAATATCTGTCAGAACCAACTTATCTTAGGTTTAGAGTGCTCATTAGTGTGCAGATGGGTCTCTTGTAGGAAAATAATATCTGAATCCAGAGATTTCAAGTGTGCAAACACTCGACTATGTGTGGGCAGAATTGAACTGCGAGACGCAGGCCTGTGCTTCTTCTGGATCTGAGAAAATGTTCCCCGTGCAGTTACAGGTGATACGAAGCTGGACAGGGCAGGAAATGCGGAAGGGGACTCCATCTAGCCCCCTGAGCTGCTATCGGACGCCGTTGAAGGTGGCATGGGCCTTGGCCACTCCTGCTGTGTAGTCAGGGTAGATTTAGATAGTCTACCTGTGGAGGAGAATCCCTCCTCTGACACTGCCACAGGATGAAAGTGAAGAAAGTAGACTGTTCTATAAATTTTACATCTGGATGCCTTGTTGCTGCTGCTGTTTGGGAGGCGAACAACAACAAATTCTTCATTGTCAAAGGTGAGGCTGGTTAGCTAACGTTAGCTAACGATCTCTCTTAAGATGGCTCGTTAATAGCAGTGTGTACGGTTGTAGTGACAGCAGAAGTATTCTGGCTGGGTTAACACAATATCTTATGAGATAAATCTTACCTAAACATGTTTCCAGCCTCAGCAGCAGTGGCAGCTGGTGCTAAACAAGAATGGAGGGGAGGGCACGAGCATTTTACTGAAAAGCGAACCTCAGTTGGAAAGCCAACTGCTTATCCACTTGACCACAGAATAGACATTATGCAGGAGCCCTACATCAGCTATGCAGCCGAATGGTCACATGGCGTTTAGTTTCATATTCCGTTAAATTACAGTCCCTGTCTAAAACAAAGGTGTAGGAGACTAAACAGAGAAATAACGGTCTGAAAGGGACAAAACTGTGTTATGTTGCTTTACGTTGATTCTGATCCTGAAAGCGTATCCTGTATCCTGTCTGGATCTCACTCAAGGCCACTTGGCAACGCAGCAAAAATCATCCAATCACATAAGCACAAGAAAATAAAAAAACTATTGTGATGGGTCCCGGGGCGCGAATTTTTGCGCCCTGCTGTGATTCTTTAATCCTCCAATGAGAACATCACCTCATGTCACCTGTTTGCCAAAAGTTTTAGGAGCCACATACACATTTGGCCACCTGTTAAACTGCGAGCAATGTACCTTTAGAACAGTTATTTCTGTATTTGTTCTGCAGAGCCAAACGCTACACATCCTACTCCGTCCACAGTGCGCTGTGTGGTTTTTTTGAGGGGGTGTGTGGTCTTTACGCATTTCATGGTTTTTCAGGCACCTTCGACATCTCACATTTCGCAAAAGAGGTGATTTTCAGCTACATTTCATATCATAATCATGTGCCGAATAGCAAAATTGATACCCATCCCATAGGAATCCCACGTGCATCCTGTAACCCACAGAATTCCTGAAACATTGTATTTGTGCTATTTATGCAGAATGACTTACTTGAGCGATTTCCTGTAGCTGAGGAGCCTGGACAAAAGCAGACAAGAAAACAAATCAACCAAAATAAACACATTAAGCCAACCCAGCTAAACTGATAATCATCAGAGGGAGTACATGTATATTTAACCATTTTATTTTTTTCTAATCAAATCAATTTTGATTCAACATGGATGGACTTTGATGTTTAATTCTAAAAGAATATGTGAATATGTGAACGGCAGTAGATCTGCACGACGCATGTGGTTATCAAACTGCAATTTTGATTTCTTTATAGTATTGAAGACTTGTAGTTATACACAGATCCTCAGCTGTTGATAAAGCCTGCCATTTGTGCCCTCTAAGACCACTAAGCCTTGGAAGCAATTTGGAGATAGTGAGTAAGTAAACAAACTAAAATGGTCTCAAGCAGAGGAGTGGCAGCAAAGCTCTGCAATCTCTGCAGTGACGGAGGAAAAGGAGGACACTCCATGCAAAAAAACAAAAATACAGATGGATGGCTTCGTGCAAGGGTTAATATGATGATGACACACACGTAGTTAGGAGTGAAAAATGGAACATGCAACGAGATGATACCTATTAAAGTAAATCACACAGATCAAAAACCCAACTTACTGGATGACATATATCTCTTTCCGTCTAAAGAAGAAGGAAGAGTACCTGGTGGGAAAAGAGTGCTTAATGTGAAAAAAGCAAAGCCCAGGCAGCCTCCAGTGGCCTAATGCATGTGTCTGCATGCAAAGAAAGCATTTGTGTGACAAGGGAGGAAGAAAAATTGTGTTGTTTTAACATAAACTCTGCATTGAAAGTTGTTTGGTTTTTTTTTTCGCGAAGGGATTGCGGTCACAACAGAGCAAAGAGGCAGAAAGACACACCGTTACAATGACAGCGGCTCGAGCTTATGAGACGGGCGATTCAGCTTAACAATACATCTTTGAATACCAGTGACAATTATAGCTCCAAAAGTATGTGAAACTAAAACGAGAGCCTTCAAACCTGTTTGCCCCCCCCCCCTTAAACTGTGAAGAGAGACTATACATAGAATGTTTGATGTTTAATAAGGCAGGCAAATATTTTCCCAGTTGTGGCAGTTTTATTGCTTTTACACTTGATAAAGGAGTCATTTTTCAACAGCACTGCCTTTTAGTTATGATTTAATATTCCTTTTTGTCTGTGTATGTGAAGGCAGCCAAGGTTTTACACCTACCTCTGTTTTTATTTTTTTGTCTTTGTTTTATTTTTGTCACATGGGTGATGATATTGTCATGTCATGTCAGGGAAGGCGGTAAGAGAAAAGACTTACTGTAAACAGTATTTGCATATAATAACCGTGAGTTGTTAAAAATGTAAAACCTCTGCACCTCTTTTCTCTTCTTTGCTTTCTAACTTCTTCTTGGCCCACGGTGACCTCGATAAATAAAACACTAACACACAATTTGACTTTGTTTCTCTTCCCGGTGCAAAATTGTTGCTTGCTAGAGAAGAGCAGCTCGCAGCCCTCATTGTTTGTGCACTTTTTTTTTATGGCGAAGAAAAAAAAAAAAAAAAAAGCATAAAGGCAAGACACTGGATTTGTTGCAGAGATGGTTGGAGAAATGCAGACAGCTTGAATTATCTGTTCTGCGGAGAACTAAAGATAAACAATAAAGCCACAATGATGCTGTGTTGTTTCGTACTACTTCTGCTTCTATTTTAGTTTCTGCAAAAACTCAACAACACTAGAAGGTTTTGTGTTGACAGGAGCACACATCAAGTTGGCTGCAGCAAAGAGATTTTTGTCTTGTTGGCTTAGATTTAAAATCTTGTCTTCAACAGCTAAATAAAGCCATATAGTCATGTAGTCAGCACTAAGCTTCAGCTCCTGTTTATTATATTGGATAAAATGACACTTTTAGATTAAAATAAAACAGAGCGGAGACAAATAGACTAACCGGTTGAGTTTCTCTTGCTTCAGCTCCAGATCCGCCACAGCGATCAGTTGATCCAGTTTGCACTTGGTTTCTATGATCTCTGCCTCCCTGGGTGAATAAGTCCCACCCTCTTTCTTGCGCTGATGGATCCTGACATTTCGTGGTAAGCATGTGCGTCAAACACATCAAATGATAACAGGTGAAGACAGAATTCAGATGAACTCAGAATCAGTTAAATGCACGTTAAGCAGCAGACACTTAGGCATATTTGCACAGGTGCGTGTGCGTTTTTGTGCACTTCCACTTTCACCTTCAACAACTGCAGCAAACTTCAACTTTTCAGTTTCATTCAAACTTTAAACAAGACACAAGACTTTGAGCTATTGAACCGTTGCTCAGCATGTTGATATCTTTTTGACGTTTCAAGTGATCACAGTTTAAGTTTTATGCTCTTTTCAGACGTTCTCTGAGTTTACGACGGGTGTGTGTTGGGGAGAATGTTCAGCTTTCGACAAAAAAATTCTCGAACAAACCCTTAGAAGTGTCACAAATTCCACGTCTGCACTCAATTTATACATTAAAAATGTAGAGAAATGAGTGCTCTTTCAGCGGGTCCACTTTTTAAAGCACTGTGACTTATACTTTTTGAGATTTTGAGCCCAAAGCAAAGAGTGGCCCCTTCTGCTGTGCCATTAACTCTAATGTTATTTCAACCTTGGAGCAAAACCACAGACTGAGCAGTTTTCTACCTTGCCGTAACTCGCTCATTTTTTTCTTTCATTTTTTTTTGGACAAAGGTATATCAGAATGTCAAGCAGATTCTTTCTCTGAGCAAAACTCTGCTCAGACTGTAACAGAGGCTACAGTCGCCATAACGACACAGCTGGTTTTAATTGGCTTTTTACACCACACAATTTCTGGGCAGTTTTCGCACTGTCATGTTTCACCATGTTTCAGTCAGCAGTAACAGAGTAATGATTTTGATTGGCGTACAGCATGTCATCATTTTTTCATATACTTTTCTCATGTTTACATTCACAATTCAAATTCTCTGTTTAATTTGTGAACTCATTCAAGCCAGGGCATTTTGGCCACATTCAGATCTTCGACCGTTTTACACTTCTTTCACTTTGTACATTGTCATGTCTACATAATGCAGTTTTCAACATGCTTTACCAAATTCATATCTTTAAACTATTTAGACTTTTCATACTGTAACATTTTTACAATATTTCCTGCCTTAATGTATTCCATCTTCTGATTCAACTTAATTGTTTTCACTTTAACAACGTTTTCTACTTTAAACAATGTCTACTTCTCCTTCAGCTTTCTTTTTTTCACTTTGACAAAGTTTTCTACGTTCAACTATTTCAACTTCTCTTTCAAATTATTTTCCATATTTTAACAATATGTTCTAATTTAAGCAATTTCACCTAAATTCAGCTATGACTCAGCTGCAGTTCAGCAGTTCCAGCAACTTAAACTGTTTTCTGCTTTAAGCAATTTCAGCTAACTTCAGCTAACTTCGGCCACGATTCAGCTGCGGTTCAGCTCATTCAAGCAAATCTTTCAGCTCTCTGCAATCACACGCAATCTCTTCAGAGATTGCACATTTTTGTAGTTCCTTTTGCCATCTTACTTGACGGAGCAACATATGATGATAATCAGCAACACAGCCAAGAAGAAGGAGAGGAGAACGCCCATAATGATCTGCTCATCTCTGGTTAACAGCCCATCAACTACAAAAACAGAGACAGAAAAACATTACACACAAAAGAGGAACAAAAGATTATAGGCTGTATAGGTTATGTTTTGAGGTTGTTCAATATAAATACCTGCAGTTTTGACCTGCTCAGAGTAATCCGAGTCTGTGTATTGGCCATTGATGTTAGTGGCTCTGAACTTAAACCTGGTAGATATGGAACAGCAGCCCAGTGTCAGCATTAAAAACAAATAGATACAGCAGTTTGGAGGAAATCAAATGGAAGTGGTTGAGCTGTGCACTCACACATAAGCAGTGTTAGGCTTCAGATGACCATTGCAGAGAATGTCAGTGTTGTTCTCATTCAAACACTCATCGTTCCCTCCGATCACGTACGTCTCAGGGATAGTCTTATTGCGCTGCACCGGAAGCCTGCCGTCCCAAGGCGTACTGCGACTATTTCTAATATGTGTGTCCATGTTCGACATCCTGTCCTCCAAACATGGCGGGTTGGTGAAGCCCTTGTCAGTCAGGTAAGGGGCAGGATGATCAAAAAATGCAACCTTCCAGTTGGTCAGGTTCTCAATGTCCTTCACTGTGACAGGATAGGAAATAGTAAACAAAGGAATACCACACGGCATGACTCAAATTTCTGCTAACATCAAGCCCTTCAGCTTTTGCTTATATTTTGTCGTTCTCTACACTTGAAACAGCATACTCAAACAATTATATACTGGAAAAACAAGCGTTTTCTACAGGCTTAAAACACAAACAAAACCAATAACTGAGTGTATTCAACTCA
Source organism: Coranthus polyacanthus (assembly GCA_037367275.1). Lineage (NCBI taxonomy): Eukaryota > Metazoa > Chordata > Actinopteri > Kurtiformes > Apogonidae > Coranthus > Coranthus polyacanthus. The sequence goes on from JAPQRN010000022.1 coordinate 10,443,751, forward strand.
AAATGATGACTGTCAATGTTTTTGAAGAGTCATACCCCCTGACTCGGCCACGATGACCTGAATTTTTGTGATTGGTCCATTGTCGTCACTATAGAAACAGGCAGGCATGTGGATGGTGATACTCCTGTGGGTTACCATGGCAACCCCTCCATGGCCCAGCATCGCCTGGGGTCTTCGGGTTGGCTTGGCCGGGGCTGGAATACACGCACGTGTGAACACGGGAAGAATACACACACAGGTTTTTGTGTGAAAACACTATGTGTGATTACATACTCTAAGTAATAACTGTAAAGTGGCAATTCTCTGTCTTGAATCTGATAGAACAAGACAGAAAGTGGTGCGGTGCAGAACTTAAGTGAAGAAGAAGTACTTTGATCTACCTTTGATCCCGGTAATTATGTGGACTTGTGGGCTGGGCGGGCTCTTTCCAGCCCCATTCTTTGCTGAGATCTGGAATCAGACAGAAGGAATAAAAGGAGACAGAGATAGAGAGGGAAGAACAAATGAGACAAGGATTTTAAGAAAAGAAAATGCCACTCTGAACAAGCTTACACAAGTTTTGGCATGCTGAAAAGACTGACTGAGGAGCTGCTCTCCTTTCACAGCTCCAGGGATGTGACAAATGACTGTGTGTGTGAATGTATATGCTTGCTCGCCTGTATACTGTAGCTGTGTCCTCCCTTTAGGCCATCTATAACCGCAGTCAGCGTGTTTTGTTCACTTCGGGTGGTATTAATGCTTATATTTCTGACCATCTTGTCCCCGTGGTAGATGTACACAAAGTAGGCAGTGATGTTTCCATTGGGCTCCTCCGGTGGGGCGAAAGTCACCTTCACATGGTTCACTGTCTCTGGGATAACTGATACTGTCACATTCTTGGGGGGATCTTTGGGCTCTAATGACAAAGCAGAAACAATACTGAATACAAATAATAATAAGATACCTATATCACGTTTACAGCTGCTGTCATAGGTTCCACTAGATGTAAACTTACACATACCCTCCTCCATGGTTTGAAATATAATAGGCCCAATGGCCTTTCCATCCATGGCAGCGAACTCCACTGGACCAGTGAAGGCGGTGACAGTCACAAAGTACGCGGTGAAAGCAGTCAGGTTAGTTACAACAACAGTTGTAGTCTCTCCTGGAGCCCGGACTGTTGAGTGGTTCAAACCAGGACCTTCCACCTGATAAACAGCACAGTTCAAAGAGACATTTAATACTTACGTGTGCGAGCACAGCTGGAGTCATTTCAGATCGTTTGCAGGGTTTCTACGCCACAAATTAACCTCCCATTACTGCTCTTCCAGAAAATAAGCCCAATACAACATGCTCATGTGTTCAGATAACATCTGTCTTTTAAATTAAGAAGTGATCTGTTCATATTTACATATGAATGTAACTGAAGTAAATGAGATGACCTGCACGAGATATGAAGTGGGTCCAGACAGAACAGCTGGCGCATCCCACTCAATGCGAAGGCTGTTTGAGCTGCGAGTCACTCTGAGGCCACGGGGAGGGGTATCAGGGTCTGAGGGAGGAGACCAGACAAACACAGCTGGAGCGCTCATGTTGTGCTGTTAACCATATTTATCAATTCTGTTAGGACACTTAACACAATATAAACCTTTTTTTCTTTCTAATAGAGCTAAAAAAATCAGCTCTTAAGAAGGAATAATTTAGCGTGCGAGGTCATGATGTCCCGACGCAAATGAGAAACCAGTGTCGGGGAGCGGTGAACGAAATGCAGTTAAACTTCCAAGTTAGTTCATGTTCAAGTTAAACTACATTTTGCAGGAGCTCTCGCTGGTAATTCACTTACATTCGTATTCAACTGCTTTTTTTTGTGTACAAATGTTGCGCCATAAAGGGAAAGGAATTTTTATTTTACCATCGCTTCTCTACTGTAACTAAACCCCCCTTTGACCAGCTCCACCCTCTTTTTCTTTAATTGTGAAATCCTGAATAGCCTGCAATAAAGTCAGTCATGTGACTTTCTTCTGACCTTTTTTGTAATATATTTTGCCATAAATTCATATCATGCTTTTTTTGTAGTTTTAATTACAAAACTACATTTCTCCCGATGGTAGATAGGGTAGTTCATGGTAGTCGCTGTAGTTCATCTACTCCCAGTGTGAAGTTTTGCAATTCTATGCTTTTAAAGTTGTTCCCCCTACACTATGAGAAACTTGATGATAGGCTTTCATCTTGTTTAGGTTTTATAATGGAGATTCCAGAGAGACTAATTAATCTAATCTAATTAAAACTGCTAGAGCTTTTACTTTTTATTTTATTTGTCAAATATTATTCCTCCTCCTCCTCCTCCTAGCAACACACAAAGGTTTTGTTCTTACTTCCAGCTAGAGTGCGTGCATAAATCCAATGTGTGTATTCTCCAACTCCAGCATTGGTCACAGCAGCCACTTTGAATCTGTAGTATCTGTATTTAACCAGGGATTGCACTGTGACATTGGCATTCTCTTCAGTGCCATTTGAAACATTCAGTGGCACTATGATATTGGCAGACACACAGTCCAAAGTCAGTGCGTCCTCTGTGGCTGGCGGTCCAGAAGTCGGAATGTCTGCTTCACAAACAGTCGAAAGCAGCTGTGCAATTATTTGGTACTTTTTCAGCAGGCCTGGAATAGAGAGCGGTGGAGCCCACTGGAGTGTCACGTTGTTAGATGTGACCTCAGAAATGACGAGGAAGCGAGGGGCAGCTGGGACTATTAAGAAGAGAAAAAAGAGAACTAATTTTTGTTCTACGTTAATTTCACAATGATCATGAGAAGCAGTCTTGACTAGATAGTGCGCTGTGCCTGAATGATACGCACTGCAGTGAGACTGTTTACCTGATTCGGACAGAGTGGAAGCAGTGCAGTTTACTCTGTCTCCAGGTCCCGCAGAATTAACTGCAGCCACAGTGAATGCATACTCCTGTTCTGGTGACAGGCCAGACACTGTGTACTCCGGTGTTTGGGCCTCATGTGTGTAGGTCTGCAAGTCTACCTCCAGTACAATCTCGTAAAAAAGTATCTGCCCGTTAGGGTTGTCTGGACGTTCCCAAGATAACAGGACTGAATCCCAGCTCACGCCTGTGCAGGACAGGTTCCCTACAGCATCGGATACTGCAACCAAATAAAGGGGACGGTTTGTTAGCATTCTCCACTGTCCATTTTAGGACCAAAGAAAACAATTTCGTTTTTACGTACATGACTTACTTTTCTAGCTACATATAGGCTCATACAGACTCATTAATAGCTGGAAACTTTTCACTCTGTAGAAATTAAACAGTCAGTAGAAATATACATATTTTATTAAAAATAAAACATGTCCTAAATTTCAGCATTTTTAGTGACAACCATTACCACCTTTCAAACCGGGGATTTTGTAATTTTTAAAATAAGCGATATCGAAAAACTATGTGTATTTTGGGAAAGGGGTATAATGCTATTACTGTTCAAAAAGAAAAAACATGAATCTGTAACGCTATAATGCCATATGCGCAAATTGTTGAATAAAATGTGGTTATTAAAACAAGTATGGGTATTTAATATTTTCCGTTGTGAGAAAACAGTAAAGAAATGATGATGGGGTAGAGAGACAAGGAAAAAAGCTGTGATTTTTTAGTCAGTATTGGCCACCAGGATGCCTCATATACTCTCATTTTTCAAAAATGGAGAATCATTCCTTAAAACAGCTTGACGCTGTAGTTTTTAGAAAACATCATTCAAGCCAATTCAACCAATGCAGTGCATTGTTGGGGACTATTCACTGCCATGTCATTGTTATGATACAATTTATAGCTGTTCCTTAATTGGATTGCCTGCGGACAGTGTGTAACTTACCTGACTCATTGGTTGTGAAGGTCACTGGGCTGCTGAACTGGTTCCCGTGGCCCACTCTGGTGTAACTGAAAACACTGATCTCATAGGACCTATGAGGCTTGAAGCCTGAAAGATACTCTGTTGTTGACGGTCCAGAGGAATTCTACACACACACACACACACACACACACATAAAAGATGACACATAGGAGATTAAATCATCAAATCCTGATTACTGGAGGGGATAATGCAGTACTGTACCAGCACACATATGTGAACATGTGTGTGTGTGTATATATAATGTTACTCCTGAGTGGTATTTGGAGTGTGAAATTAATGCTTCCGTAAGTGTGACAGTGTGTCCTGTTACTTAGGGTCTCTGGAGTGTGTATAAGTGAGTGTGTTGTTGTTATTGTGGAGTAGCTTTCGGTGTGTGAAATTAACAGTACCTGGTGTGTAACGGTGTGTGTGATGAGCTCCCGGATCCTAAAGCCGTAGTGTGTCACCACTCCATTGGGCTCCAGAGGAGGCTCCCAGCTCAGCCACACAGAGACAGCGGTGTGGTTGTATATCGTCAGATTACGGGGAGGGGACATAGGACCTGAAACACAAAGTTAGGCAGATAGAGTCAGAAGCAGATAGTATTGACCTGCCTGCAGTGTTGGGGTTGTGTAACTACATTACAAAAAAAAAAAATGGATTCGGTTACAGTTACTGAGAAAAAAGTCATTAAATTAGAATCACTAATCAAAATGTTGGGGTTATATCTGAATATATTCAGTAAAAGGCTTGTATGTGGAATATAAGGCCAAGGCTGGTGGCCATGTCGTCGGACATGAACACCTTTCAGTGCTACAAATTCAGCAGTATTTTCCTCCTGAAACTAGAAAAGGAGTCTAACATTACCACACAGTGTTAGTTTAAATATTTGTTTGTAGAACTATTCAGCTTTACTATTAGCTTTAGCTTTGCCCAGGAAAAAAAAGTAGAAAAGTCAAATGAAATACGTTCTATTATTTTGATGAAGCAATTAAAAAAGTTACATTACTTATTGCGTTTTAACAGCATAGCTTATAAGCTGTAACCTATTACATTTAAAAGGTAAGCACTTGCATCACTGCCTTCTTGTATATTTTAATGAAAAAAAAAAAAACTCCAAAGTGCCTCAGTAGCGCGTTAGAGGAATTTTAAACGTCCTCTTACACTCACCTCCTTCATCAGTATGTAGCAGCAGCAGTAGAACAGGCCCGGAGCCTTTGCGCGTTGCAGCTGTAATAGTGAGGTTGTAAGCTGTGTATGGGAGTAAGTTAGTGAGGACGTATGAGGTGTTGGAAGTGTACGTTGTGTTCGAGCCCCCAGGGCCTAACAGCGCGAGAGTATATTCTCTTATCTCCCCGTTAGCCTCCAGAGGGCGCTGCCAGACCACTGCGATGGAGGATGATGACAGGTTCCTGGTGGAAACCAGCAATGGAGCTGAACTGGGAACTGAAGAGAAACACAACATCACATTGTCACAACAAGTATGAGCCAGGCTTCATAAGTGAATATCCGTGTACGTAAACTCACTGTCTTCATCTGTTCTCAGGTGCATTGTGCTGGTATGGTTGTAGGCAGGGCCGGCACCAGTTGCCGGGGTAACAGTCAATACATAAGGGAAATATTTCCTGAGCTTGGTGAATAGAAAGATGTTGTCTGTTGTGGTGTGTTTGATGGTTTTATTGACAGTCGGAGGCCCTTGGTTGGGTCCATGGGTGTTTGTGGGGATGCCGGCTTCTTGCAAGGTGAGCAGGTAATGAAGACGACCGTTTGGCTCAAGAGGAGGGTCCCAGCTGACGATGATGGCAGTTGAGCTGTGGATCTTAGCTGTCAGGTTGCTAACTGAGTCACTTGGCACTGAAGAGGGACACAAGCAAAGCAGAGTTACCAACTATTATCTGCCAATGACAGCACTAGAGTCATTTGATATGAGCTTAATATTCTGTGTGGCTGTAAATATTGGCATCAATCAACCATACAAACACTGACACTTGGGTGAAACTGAACAGTGCACAATTCATCATCATCATTATTGGCATCATCTGTCACAAGCACCGTCATAATCCTTCGCAGCATTGTTAACACTTAACACAATCAACAACAGCCCACATAGCAAAGATATGACATGACAATGAAAAACAACACAGAAACACTTCAAAGTAAAACAGTACAGCAAATAGACAGGAACAATGTTGAATGAAATGAATAGCCCATTTAGAGACACACAAAGGTATTTAGGTAGGAAACTTGCACGCTTGATTATGAAACGTGTTAAGGAGAAAATACTCATCCTGTTCACCAGTATGTTTAGTGTTCGTCACCTCTGCTCCTTTGCAATAGAGGACAGAAAGCAGCATGGCACACAGACAAGAAAATAGGAGAGATCAAGGGGAAACTGGGAGATAACGCTTGAGAGGTCCATAGGCCGAATGAGTGGATGTGAGGGGCCAGGTGTGTGTGGGGGTCTGAGCCCAGGGGAATGAGCCCCTGCTGGGCTTAGCTGTGCAGGAGAGACAAGGTGCCCTGCAGGTCCGATGCTTGGCTGAGAGTGGAGCAGCTAGAGCACAGGCAGAAATACGGAGTCAGTATGAGCAGTAATCATTCAGGGACAGAGAATATTTCACAAGATAAAAATCACAACATACAAATACATAATGTATGTGACAAAGTCTGCAGTGGGTGTCTGCACCATTTTTCCCAAAATCACATAAAAACAAAGAGATCAGTTGGCCTCACTCTTTCCAGTGAAGATATCAAAAGGGCTCTGTACGACTACATATTATATGCGTATATGTAAATTTCGGTTTCCATGGAAACAATGCATTTGTCACATGAGTGCAGCATGAACTTTCTCAAAGCACATGAAGCTTTACGTTTCTCTGCTTCATCAAATTGTAAAAAAAAAAAAAAGAAAAAGAAAAAGCTAAAATAATGCTTCTGCACTACCTTTCGCTTTCCTTCTGTTTCTAATCCCTAACAACTTTCGTCATGCTGAGTAAAAGGAAACACAAACTGGTTGTCTTCAAGGCACAGTGTCACAGGCGGACAAAAATAGAGCCAGTTTGCAAGACTGACGGTTATCTCCTTTTACTCACAGACTGAAAGTTACATTTGGAATCACAGAGTTTTTATGTAATTTTTTTTGTTTAAGTTCAAGAGTTTTGAAAAAAGGGTGCAGATTTGTCCCTTCAGTGAGGCATCATGTGCAGCATTTTATGTTTATGTATTTATTAGAATGCACAAAAGTATATGTGTTCTTGACTCAGTGTGTGTGTCTGACTGACCTCCCTCAGGTAAGAACAGGGTTAGTGGTTTACTCTGCACGCCTCCATCCCCCTGTATCGTGCTGGATGTCATCCACAGGGTATAATTTCTTCCCGCAATCAGCCCAGTCAAAATGTAGGAGAGGGCGGAATCGTTAGAGGAAGGAGTTGCTAAGTCTGTAACGGAAACCCTCTGTGGAGGAACAAAAAAAAAAAAAGTGGTGAAGTTCACATGGAAACAGGCCTTAACAGAAGCCAAATTGTGTGCTGCACTGTACAGACAACTCTCATATTATAGGAATGCTTTCATTAAATGTTACCTGTCTACATTTGATA
>JAPQRN010000022.1:10451312-10464790 GCA_037367275.1 Coranthus polyacanthus
CAATATGTGTCTCACCTGTTCAGTCAAAGTATAATTTTCACGGTAGTAAAAGGTGTACTGTACAATAATCCCGTTTGGTTGAGTGGGCGGGTGCCACATCAAGGTGACAGAGGTGTAAGTGACGTTTGTATAAGTCACATTCTGTGGAGGGTCAAATGGCTCTGAAAACCAGAGAGACAGAAAACATAGAAATTCAGGGTGAAAGGAAAACTTCGATATTCATACCATACATCCCCAAAGAAATATTTTGTATACAACGACGATACAGTGTAACAAACAGTATATCATTTCTGCTGCTAGGGGTCTCTCAATCAAATAACAAATAACTATAACTAAATTAAAGACATGGTAGTAATGATGTTGTGCAATATGTGATTCAGGCAGACATCACATTTGTGTTATAATTATTAATGTTTTAGTCACGTGACGTTTAGTGACCTAGAACACATGAAAGGGGCCATTACACTGAATAAAATTACCTATTCCTGTGACTCTAAACATTGTTGGAAACATTTGACACAATGTAAGTACACAAGTCAACAAAATATATAGCGTAGACCTAGATATTTTGATGCGGAAATGTTACAAATGATAGCTTTAAAGCTGCAGTCAAAAAGTCAGCACCTGCGTCAATGGTGTTAAAGCTGATGTATATCAGCACTCCTCCATCTCCCATTCTGGTCCAGCTGGAGACAGTGGCATTATAGCGACTCTCTGAGTCCACACTAATAACCACCGATGTCTCTGTTACATTCTGCCACTGCTCACTTGTTTCATTCCTAACAAAGAGAGAAACCCTTTATTTTGGGCTCTGCTGTTTCATTTTTCCAATTTCTTTTGTAAGAATAGAGTCCAACAGGGATAATTAAGTAAAAAAAAACTAAAAAACTCACCAAACTCTGACAGCGTAGTAGAGTATGTCCGAATTAGCTTCAAGAGGTGGTTGCCATGACAATTCCACCTCATAATCTGACAATTTCCTGGCATGGAGGTACTGAGGTGGTGTGTCTGGAGCTAAGATGCAGGAGAAAGATTTTCGAGTGACATGACACAAACAGCTGAATGGACACAGAACGGGCAACTGTTTGTCACAAGCATTTGCACCCAGGAATATAATATTACCCTGAAACAAAAAACGGTTAGTTAAAAAGACTGATGATTGCACTTTTCAGTCCTGTTGGGAGGAACATTTCACATGGGATACCCTTAGATACCTGTGATGTAACATCATTAGTATGCGCTGTAACAGAGAGATGTAACTGAGGAGGAAAGGAAAGGAAGATTTAATCAGATGTCCTTTGAACTTGTCAGTCATGATGTAATCCTGCAGTCTCCTGGATCGCTGAAAGCAAACCCTCCCCTTTCCTCTTTTCCCTCCCGTCCCTCTCACCATCCTCCAGCGTGGTGATATTGAGCGGCTCGCTGCTGTAGTTTCCTGGCCCGACACGTGTGTGCGCCTGCACCTTGACTCGGTAGTGTGCATACTTCCTCAGATGCGTGATGTGGATGTAGTTGGTTTCCGAGGTGAGGTTCAGGTAGTGAGTGGAATTCCAAAGCTCCAGGCTGTATTTGATAAGAATCCCGTTAGGCAGCGAAGGAGGCTGCCAGGTCACATTCACTTCACTAGGACTGACCGACTCGTATGCGAGGGCGTAGGGAGGACTGCCTGGGACTATAAAGGAAACACAGGCCGAAACAGCTTCATTAAAATCAGAACAGGTGACAGTGACAATAATCATTTTCATATGTGAGTGGGTGTATCCATCAACACACCGTCCTCTCCAGACAGGAGGTATAAAGTATCTGACGTCTGATTGCCGTGGCCATAACGAGTGTACGCCCTCACAGACACATTGTAGTAAGAGAACGGCTTCAGGTTCATCAGAGTCACTTTGTTAGAGGACGTGTTCATCAAAGCAGAATATGATTCATTCTCATACAGGACTTCATAATATTGTATCACCCCATTGGCCTTCTCTGGTGTAGTCCAGGCCAGAGTCGTTGTGGAGGGGCTGGTGTCTATCACAGTGAGGTTTGTGGGAGGGGAGTCCGGCTCTGAGGAAGTCAGAGACAAAGGAGTTATTATACAGCATAAGAGCAGTGGAAGAAGTATTGAGATCCTTTATTGAAGGAGGTTGAGCTAATTGCAACTCCTTTATAAATGGCTGGTAGTTTAATCTACAACAATGCATCTATTCTATAACCTCATCATATGTCTGTATCTTGTTCTGTGAGAATTTTTCACGAGCTCAGAAAAACAGGCCTGTTTTCAGCTTTGTGACAATGGATTTTGCAGCTAATCCAAGAGGATTTTAAATAGTTGATTTACCTTAAGAAGTAGGAGAACTTTATCAACCAATAAAGGAACACTTAATCCTTCTGTTTATTTTTCACTGGACACGAAGAGGATGAAAAATTATAAATCTGAAAAGTAACTAACGATGTCAGACGAATGCAGTGTTGTTAAAGTATAAAGTTATAGCAAATAGACACAATCAAGTACAGTACAAGTACCTCAAATGTGTATTTAAGTACAGTACTTGAGTAAATGTTTGTAGTAACATTCCACCGCTGTCGCAGTGATAAGAATGGAACGACCAGTTCTGACTGAGCATCACGTTAAACACTGACGAGGAGAAGCAACTGCACGAACACAATTTTTGTCACTTTTTTCTGGAAACTAAAGAGACATAAAATTTGTATTCCATTGTGCTTTTTAAACCACAACAGATTTACTGGCATTGCCTTTGGAAATTAATTCCATATCAAATACTTCCTCTATTTATATTCACAATGTAATTTGCGCTCAACACACACCGTCCTCTAAGGTGAAAACAAACATGTCATCTTCCTCAGACAGAGCGCTCTCTCCCACAGCTGTCGAGGCGGCAACACGTAGCTTATAGCCAGTGTACTTGTCCAAATCTATACATGAGAACAGACAAGACACATATTTAGCAACAGGCCTTTCCCATAAGGTTTTTAAGGATTATATTAATGGTATGGAACTGTTATTATACACCATCTCTACCTGTTATTAATATGCTGGTACTGCTGGTTTCCCATTTCAGGGCCTGATTATTGTGCAGTTTGAGGCCGTAGACAGTATAATGTGTGATCCGTCCATTGGGGTTGAGAGGTGGTACCCAGCTGACAAGTATGGAAGTGGAGCTGATGTTTTGGTAGGAGACATCAAGCACTGAGCTAGGGACTAAACAACGCACACAGTACAACACAATATAAGTAGCTAGCTAATAATATTTTTCAATTTTATTATCAATTAATCGTTATTGCAAGTAATATACCTTGTTCCCTGGTCTTTTCAGTGATGTTAGCAGGAGGGCCCTCTCCCACAGTAGTGGAGGCAGTGACGCTGAACGTGTACTCGGTGAAGGGATTCAGATCTGACACCAGGTAAGACAATTCCTCGGACAAAACGTCCATAACCTCCTCTCTCACTGTCACACCTGTGGCATGAATACAGAGCCAGATAGATATACACAACCACATTCACATAGAGGGCCTGGAACTTTTTGGTGTCAAGCAAAGCAAAGACTGAAGGACACAGTAGTTGTGGGAAATTCAGTGAAGAAGCATTTGCAATTAGTTGTCACCTGTAGTGCCAGAGACTGCTGTGCTGCGTGTTGAATAATGCCCTGTTAATGAAGCATCACGTGTAGACAAGCGGAGCTGGCCTGGCGTCAAAGTCAAGGAGTCAGAGGTCATATCCTCAGTCTCGGATTGCCTTGTTAACCAGGGTGGCTGTGTAGCAGGTGACGCAGACGTAAGAGAAAAAGCAGAGGTCGCAAAGACTGCAGGGTCCGAAGTTTGAATATTTGCGTTGGTGGAGTATGAAGCAGGAGCGTTACTGGGCACTGGTGTCCCGGTAACCATGGGGTGGACTGTGGGATTAGGGTCCAGATTAGGTTGAGCGTCAGTGTCAGCACTTCTAGGTCCAGAGTGTGTGAAGGTGAAAGCAGTGCCACCAGTGGTCAATGTGCGGTCGGAAACAGTGGCTGTGAACATCGGCGGCGATGTGATTAGTTCTGCATTTCTCTTACGCCTCCCGGGACTCTCAGGAGGAAAAGAGTCTTCTTCGTACAAACTAGTTGTAGTCTCATTCTAAAAGAAAGACATTCAGATGAAAAACAATCTGATGTAGGTATTATCAGCAAGATGTACTTAAAGTAAAGTATGAAAAGTAAAAGTAGTCAGTGTGCAGTAAAATGGTCTCTGTGAGTATTTTATTATCATATATGATGTTTTTGGATTAATGTCATTGCTGTATTCATGCGTATCTTGCATTTTACTGCTGTCAACGTTTAAGTTTGAGCTCATTTGGACAAATTCATATTCTGTTGGGTATCATGCCCTGTCCTGTAAGAACCATGTTATCTTAAGACGTAGGAGAATTTTAAACTCCACCCATAAAATAACACTTAATCCTTTATCACATAACATTCAAAATCCACACATTTGGAGATACGTGGGTTTCACTGGACAGGAAGAGGATTAAAAAAAGTACCTTAAATTTCTACTTAAGTACAGCACTTGAGCGCTCAGTTATGTCCCACCACCGCATAAATCTACTATTCTTAAATATACTGTATGAATATGTTTAATGATCTGATTTGGTCTGATAGAGCCTTTCCCACAAAATAGGTTCAGATGTTAAGATTGGTAAAGCTGTGACGGTATAAATATATGCCAACTGTGAAAATGTATATGTTTCAGGAAGACCTAACCCACCAGCTCTCCAGTGAGTGTTATGTCCTGCAGCAGAACTTCATCAACCAGGACCTGCAGTCTGTATTGGGTGATTGGGCCGTTGGGCTGGGCAGGGCTTTTCCAACTCACGCGGATGGAAACTGAATCCTCAGCCACTGCCATCAGGGCCTGCACTGCACTGGGTGCTACTCACACACACAAAACAGAGACAGACGGTGAGACATAGCAGTGCAAACCACACCCACAGGAATACATATACTGGGTGTTATGCAGGATTATTCATGGATCCCTTTAAATAAAAAAAAAAAACGTGAGGGGTTGGGGTTGGGGTGGTGGTGGTGGGGGGTTGACATCATCTGATTAATTGACTATTGGCTTTTCTCTGCTCCAAACTATCTAGGTTTTAAAAATCAAGCATTAGTCTACGTCTAAATGTAAGTGCACAAGTCAGCAAAATATACAGTATAGGCATAATCTTTTTGAGCTATTTTAATGTGGAAATGTTACATATTATACCTTTAAATTAAAAAAAAAATCACCTTCAGCAGGTGTGATTACAGTCTCCTGTGCTGGTGGACCCACTTCTCCGGCTGCTTTGGCTCGAACAGTCACCGTATAACTCGTGTAGGGGTTCAGACCAGTAAAAGCAAACTGCATGTCTGCTGTGCTGTTTTCATACAAATATCCTGGGAAAGGAAAGAAAACTGTGTGTGTTTCTAGGTTTCAAGGGGTTGGGTCCGTTTTCCTTGTGAATGTGTCCAATCAATATTTAATAACCTGTAGGTCCGTAAAGGTAGAGCACGTAGGTGAATTTTCCTGTAATAATACTGGGAGAGTTCCAGGACACTGAGATTGATCTTGATGTCATATTCAATATAGAGAAGTTTTGTGGTGGATCCTCTGGGCCTGCCATGCACAAGCACATATAAATAATCAATGTAATCATGCTGATAATATTTGAAAGCACAAATGAATGAAAGGAGCGCTTTGCTGCTTTTTCCCACACCTGATTCTGGAACGCGAACCATAGAGGATGCTACCTGTCCCTCTCCTTCACTGGTGAAGGCTGACACTTCGAAGAGATAGGGAGTGAAAGGTCTTAGTTGATCAACTCCCACTGATATGGGCACACTCCAGGAGGCTGCAGGGGGCACGGCTGAGAGGGTAATGGGGGGAGATGATGCTGTTATGTCCAAGGGACTGAGGGTTGCACGCGACAGAATATCAGCTGCATCCTAGACAGAAGGAGAAGGTACGTTATTTTTTGCACTCATGTGACTAAAACCAAAACATTTCACAAAACAAGTTCAATTGTGAAGACAGAGGATGACTGTATAATGCAGTACATTGCAGTGAGGCAGTGCTATCGTCATGATGTCCTCTGCGTTGACCTCCAGCATGCGGACTACTTGCGCCGTGCGAACGTTTTTTGCTTTGACAGCAAACTTTGTGATGAGGCCATTAATACGATGTGGCAGGAACCAGGTGAGCACCACAAAGGTGTGGTTATAAGCAAATGCTGTCAGATTGGTCACCAGGCTGGGGGCTGCAGAGAACAGAAATACAAGTGTGTACAGACATAACTACATACACTAAAACACTGATGCTTTAGATATTATGACAAAATAGCAACGCGTGTACACGTGCATGGATACTCACGAGACTCAGCAGTCTTCATGTATAATGAACTACTGAATGGCCCTCTTCCTGCTGAGGATACAGCTGCTACCTAAAGAGAGAGAAAGAAAGAAAGATACATCACTTGAAGTGATTCATGTTGCTGTCAATAGGGCTGTTCTCAGATGTGGATAAGGTGCTAATCTCAGGCAGTAATCAGAACTGGAACAACAAGCTGTCTGCAGTGATTCAGTGATCCCAGAAACACTGGAGCAACAACAGCACAACATTACACGGCATGTATGCAAACAGTATGTCAACAGTCAACAAAAACCTGACACCGTGAAAGCTAACGTCAGCTGGTTCAAACAAATCAGCATAGGAAGTCGATGACATTCAAAGATTGCTGAACTTTCTGTCAGAGGACTGCAGCCGTCAGACTGCAGCAGAAACTGATATTGGACTTGGTAGAAGAGGTCAAAGCCCTGAAGTTACAAAACGCTGAGCAGGAGAAAAGGATTGGCTTTCTGGAGAACTATGTGGCTGACTTGAAGCAGTACACACGACATCATTGTAAGCGAACTGGAGATTAAACCCCAGTCACATGCCCAGGTAGTGAACCCAGCGAGACAGACGCCAACTATGTGCAGCAACAGGTGACTTCTGTTTTTACATGTTCAAAATAAAAAAGCAAATAAAAAACAAAACAAAACAGTGAATTCGCCTGGTTTCAGACATCAGAAATGCAGGACATTAGATTATTGTTACGAAATTGTCAAGGATCGTGTGCAAGGAAACCGTCTAATCCAAAATAGGTACAATTTATAATATAATGCATCAATAATTAAGTCCGAAAATTTCCCACAGTGTTGAATCAATGCATCTCTCAATTCGTAGCCTCACAGAGGAAATAGATCTCTAATGGCTATTGTAATGGATTCAAGCGGTGTATATTCCCTGAAAATAAAGTGCATTTACACTGCAAAAATTACTTAAAATTACTTAAAACAACTTGATTGATGTGGGAAAAAGACATTCAAACTCAGATAAAAGATTTGTTACAGCACGCAGAGTGTAAAATCTTTAGTTCTCTGATAATATTAACAACAAAAGAGCATTTTAGTGTGACAGAGAAGGACATAAATCTAATAATGCTATAATAATGCACTGACAGGTGAAATATGATACGTACACACATGTGTGCGCACACACATACAAATACAGTACGTGCAGGTGTGGACTCTGTGTGTGTTTCTTCGAGTCCATTTGTATGAAGGTCACTGTGGGTTAATGAATTCTGAAAACTAATAAGCATGATCACATTCAAGCTCAGTGACAACAGACAGTGGAAAGAGCCGTGGCTGATCCATAGATCTGTTTACCTGATTAATAATGCAATCAGGATCAATTACCGGTATTCAGACAGATCAAAAGAATAGTCTAGTCCCGTGAATCTGCGGTAGATAGCCACGTTCGCATTCATGATAATAAAAGAGGCCAATTTCAAAGACCATAACTGCATTAAGAGTAGAATGTTAGTGCTCAACGTGCATCCAAATAAAAACACATGCATGAAGTGTATGATAACACATTATTTATTACATGCCTTAAGCCTTTTAATAAGTAAGTAACGTCCATGGAGATTGGACTCTGGTGTGCATACGCTACCTGAATGTCGTATGTAGAGCCTGAGGTGAAGACGGTAAGCAGGATCTCTGGTATGTCCAGGAACTTGGTCACCTCAGTGAAAGTGGGATCTGGGTATGGACACACCTCCTTGTACCTACAGGAAGAAATAAATGGTACACACTCTATAATAACACATCAATCACAGGGACAGTTTCACATTTACGCCGTGTATATTTTGCTGATAATGCCTGTGTAGTTACCATCATACCGGCACCTTTTTCTTTAATTATTAGCATTTTTTCTTTAAAATCTGAGTTTGTCGTTCTATATATATTGCTGTTTTTATTGTCTCACACTGTTTGGTGGCTACAATTTTGTTTTGTTGTCTGTAAGAGTCGACGATAAAACTTGAACCGCGAAGTTGAGACACACAAACTACATAAACCCAAATTTGTTTCCCCCCCAAAATTGGCAAAGAACTACCTGATGATATATTCATCAATATTGGGATCTGGGGTGTCCCAGCTCAGCAAAATACCATTGGAGCCCACAGCCTCACCTTGTAGGCCTGAAGGTTTACCTGGAACTGGAGGAGAAGACAAGAAGTGTAGAGGGAAGGAGACAAGATGAATGCCAGCAAATAGTTAGTGGTTCAATACTCAAGTCAGCTGGTGTCTGTAGCCAGTGTTTTTCCTCATCGCTATTTTTCAGTCAGTCAAATGGATAAACAACTGCTATATATCAGAACTCAAACAAACCCAGCGACAGAGTCATTTGAAGAACAGTGTCGTAGTCTGTGCGGGACTGTGTGTGAGAGTGAGTGAGTGTTTGGGCCTGTGTGAGTGTGTTTTAGCCTGAACTCTGATGAATAAGGCCTCACACAGCAGTGGCATTTCAGTGACATTCACTGCAGACCCATTCATCCTGTGGTTCAAAAGCTCGGGCTAAAGTTACCTAAGAGGAATTAAACAGCGAAGAGTGTATACCCACATTCACACACACGCACACCTACAGTATCTACTGTACTAGCATGTGTGGACTGTGTGTGCTCTAAAGGGACTGAGTTAGACAGCAGAGGGCAGACGTGAACTTGATAGCATTTCAACACCACAAAACAAAATGCATACAAACAACAACAAACTGTGTGCATGTGAACATCTCACCACTCTCATTAGTAGTGATCATGCGGCTGACTCCAGGGCTAATGTTGGAGGAGGAGGAAGAGGAGGAGGAGGAGGCTGTGACCGTCACAGAGTATTGTGTCCCTGGACTGACAGTGACCACATCGGCCTGTGAAAACAAAAAGACAGTCGTAACCTACAAAAACACCTACCACACAACAACTAGGGTTGCAACGATATGAGATTTTCGCGGTATGATAATATCGCGGCTTCACAGTATCACATTATATTGTACAGCACAATTATCATTGTTTTCAGTTACAATGGCCCTTAAAGGAATGAAAGCAGAAAGGGATGTAAAACTGTACTTCATTTCAAAAAAACATATGAGAGAAAGCATGCACACGCATGCACGCTGACGTTTTTTTCCAGAATCTTAGATAAGCAAATGAACACAGTATGTAAAAAAAATAAAATAAATTAAAAATAATATATAAAATCTGCAAGAACACTAGAGGCACTTAAGCTTCTGGTGTTTTGATTAGTAGTGTAATAAAATGACACCACATCCCTATTTGAAGCAGTACCTTAGATCCTCCACCATCTGCATCAAAATGAATGTGGGTGGTTGTGTGAATGGATGGCAGCTTGTTTCTGCTTGTGGCTGCACTTGTTTGCATCTTTATGTTTATTTATGTCTATGAGACAGATGAGCAGTGTCTCCTGTGTTGCAGTCTCTTTGCTTTGAGTTCGTACCTGCGACACCAGGCTGTTAACTTGTCGCACTCATACCTTATGTTAACTCCAAGAAATATGACCCAGTGTTTTCTGCATCTCTGAGTGCATGTCAGCAACATACTGCATGCAGTATACTTCACATTTAATTTGGCTGTGAGTGTAATTATATATGCATATATCAGAGACACAACAGCATTCTGAGCAGTTAGTACTGTATATGTGTTAATGTTCTGTATAGCGATGTGTATTGGCATTTGTTTGCGCATGAATGCCACAAACGTTTTAAATGCTTACCTGTGAGTGTCCAAAACAGAGTGTGAGCAGCAAGATGAATGAGAAGAAGGCCATGCTGGGTAGTAGAGTTAACTTTTAGTTTAGAGGCAGGTTAGCAGTTAGAGGCCTCGCCAGTATCGCTGCATCCAGAGTTAGTGCACAAACATTAGCAGTGCTCTACAGGTAATCCACGGATCTGACCAGGAATGACTCCAACTTGAGATGGTTAGCTGGTTAGTGGCATAAGTACAGGTAACAGGGTTACTTTTCTAGGCATTGGATAGTAACAGGTCTTGATCTTGAGGTATTCCGAAATGTTAGCAGGTATCCAGGGAGGGAAGCGGGTCTTTTCATTAGCACAAGGCTAACTCACTCCCTCTAGTCTCTCTAGGGAGAGCTGCTTACGCAAATGAATCATTCAGGGTTGAGCTCATGAGGCCAACTTAATAAATAATGAGATCTATTACTCAACTCTGTGCTCTGTGCACTCTCTATGTGTGTGTGAGGCATGTGGTGTGTAAGGTTACATTTTGGGGGGTATCTGACACCTGGTAGCCGGGAAGAGCTAGTAGGGGGCGTAGGCTTGGTTGAAAGGGATAGATAACGCTACTCTGAGTTTATCAGGGAAAAACTACGTGCCATATTATGTCAGAGATACCCTCGCTGTTGTTGCTCAATAGTGTGCGTTTGATGTGCGTTTGATGGTTTTCAAATTTGCATGTACCTGAATGTATCCATCACGTGCAGGGTGCACTGTGACGTTTCCCTGGTTAGGTAGAAGGTTCACTTGATAACGATCCACACAGCCCTCTGCCTGCAGCCAATGTAGTGAGAAAGCATGTGCAGACACATTGGTAATACGCACTCCTCGAACAGGGGCTGGCACTCATGAAGGACAAGGAAGGGAGAAACACAAGAGTCAGAGTCAGAGAGAGGGAGAAAGTCTGACTTATATAATACAGAGGTGACCAGGCCAGGTGATAGTAATGGCGGTTGACCCCTGTGATGCTATCTACCTGTGGTTACAGTTAGAAAGGCAGCACTCCCCGCCGTCGCTCCTCTCACTCTTTCAGCGCTCACGTTGTAGCTGCAGCCATCTAGCAGCCCTGTAACCACGGCAACCTGCTCCTCCTTAGGTATGATGAGCATGTATGTGACCGAGGTGTTGGCCACGGTGACTCTGTGGAAGTCGAACTCACCTACCGCATTGTCCCAGCTAACAGAGACAGATGAGGAGTTTAAATATCGCAGGTGAAGGCCACATAATCCTGCTGGGCCTGAAAGACAAGTTTTTACAGTTTTTACATCTGTTGTTTTTATTTTTTAAACAACCAGGGTTTAATGCTCTGAATTAGGAAACACCAGCAGCTTGTTCTATCCTGACAGGCCAATGCCTTTTGAAACAATGTGAAGAATTAGGAGCTTTGCGTGTCTGTGTATGTATCTCTTACGTGTGGTGAACTCTGTGTGGACCGATTGACTCGTGTCTGAGCCCAGCACACTCTGAATACTGACACCGTATTGTGACCCTGGGATCAGATCTCTGATCTCATAACTTGTGCTCTGGACCGACGCCTTAATCCAAAATTTCCTGTCCACAGATAGCAGCCCAAAAACCACCTGAGAAAAAAAAAACAATTGAAAAGTATATCCTCATTCCTTATTGGAACTTTAAAAAATCGATTTTCAATTACTGACAGTGAAGGAATGAAACTTTTTGCTCAATGTAGCCCATATATCTATGTATCAGTATCTCATTTTATTCTTGTGTCTGTTATGGGTTTGCTTGTGCATGTAATGCTTGGTCATTCTACTTGGCCATGGCTCTACGGACGTCGTACATCTTTAAAAGGTTGGTAACCGAATCTGGCCTGCCAACAAATGTTGCTTAGAAACCAAACAGGTAAGCCCAGAACCTGACTCAAGTGGCCTCATTTGTCCTTGAAAAGATAATTCTGAGTAATGTTTGCACAAGATTAATGATATCACCACACATCATTACACACATCCGTCTGAAATTTACAACACTGTAACATCCCAACGTGTGCCTTTCTTTGTTTCTGGGATTTCTAGGCGTTACTGATTGGACATCTTACCTTGTATCCATCCACCTGTCCTGGTGGTGGTCTCCAGGCAAGAAATACAGACGTCACTACCTGCTCTGCGCGAGCCACTTCCTGTGGCATCTCTGGGACTGAGCACAAGATAAGCACCCCATTAGCATGTGATTACCAAAAAAAACCCATGAGTCATTCTGAGTAAAACGGCGTGACGTGAATTTCTACTTCACTTTTCCCAGCAAGGAAAGATACAGAAGTGAACTGAGAAATGAGTGAACTGAGATCCATGTTAAATTATGTCTTAAATTACTTGCTGTGTGCACAGCTAAAGTAAAATCCGAACTGATATCGTAAAAGTATCATGGAACAGAATTATAAACAAAAAGCGAAGCAAAAGACATGGACATAGTTTCCTTTTTGACTGGTCTCTCTGCTTCAAGGCTTGTGCTCTAATTCTTTTTTTTTTTTTGGAAAATGATTTATTTCATATCACCATCCCACTCACTATATTGTAATAAAATGTTATCAGTGAACGTAGACTGAAACCAAACACAGACAAAAATAATTTCCTTTTTGTCTGTCATGGCTTACCCAGGAACCTACACTCCTTCAAAAAAAAAACCATATTTCAAATCATCAAATCATATTTTTCATAATCATCTTTTCCTAATCTATGATAGTAATTTCGATGTTGCGCTATTATGTCCCTGCACTTCTCTTTATTTATTTCCCGTTAAATTAATTTTATAATCCACCTCATTTTTTTTTAGTTCTCTCCCTTACGCACGTGTCACGCAGCACACAAGCGACTGACGGTTAGTTGAGATGCTTTAACTCACTTGTATGGAGCATCATAGAGGCAGGTTTACTCCTCCTTTCTCCACTGACGCTTATCAATTCAACAGTATATTTTAGTCCTGGGGAAAGGCCTTCAAAGGTGTAAGATCTGTAAACACATAGAGTTTTTTTTTTTTAAGTTTGAGGTCAGTTGCTTTCATAGAGGAAATACAGAACCTGCAGATTGTAATTCATGTCGTATAAAGATGTCGTAATATGTGCGACTGACCTGAGCTCTTGATGAATAATGATCACCTCTTGCTTGGCTGTTTTATTTTTGATTGACAGGATGAAGCTGCTCACTACACCTTTGACACCACTCCAGCTAATGCATATAGATGATGTGGTTTTATTGACAACAGACAGCTCCACTGTGCTGGGAGCTGACGCATTAAAAAAAAAAAAAAAAGTAGTTGTTAGTAAAGGAAGATGGAGAAGTTTGTGTATGTGTGCATATTTCTGTTGTTTACCTGCA
>JAPQRN010000022.1:10464890-10477342 GCA_037367275.1 Coranthus polyacanthus
AAAAAAAAAAAGTAGTTGTTAGTAAAGGAAGATGGAGAAGTTTGTGTATGTGTGCATATTTCTGTTGTTTACCTGCAGTGATGCTGATGGTGACAGGGGGACTGTCTGCGAAGGACTCCTTTTCCGTTCGCACAGCAAAGTGGTAGAGTCTGCCTGGAGTCAGAGCAGAAAACACAGCATTCTGACTGGAAACCTTCTGCACCTGTAGGACAAGAATTCAATCAGCAAAAAAGTTTGACGAAGAGCCTTATTATAATTCTTACCCTAAACTCCAGTATATATCGATTTTTGATACATTAAAAACAACCCATCAGTCACCACGAATCTCCCCTGAATCTCCCCAAGCAACAGCAAACTGGTGCCCGGCTCAAGGCAATTCATTAGATTTTCCCGTGGGTGAAAACTCATTTCATTCGCCCACCCAATACCTTGTACTTTAACAATAACTCTGAGAAATTAAATACAAACTTGCGGAATATACATTTAAATATGAATTAGAGCTGCACAATTAAACAAATTGTCAGCTTGTGCAATTAGATAGTCGCAAAAAGGCTGCACTTTAAAGGTCCAGTGTGTGTGTGTGTGTGAGCAAAGAGAGGCACTGTGTAAAACATACAAAATGAAAATCACTGCCTTTTTTATTGTTTTGAAGTTTTTAATTTTTTTAATACTAGTTCACGTTTGTATATTTGAGTCACATACTGTATACACGATGGACGTCATAAGAGCACTTCAAATTTGAAGCCAAAACGTCTCTATCTCCCCCTGGTGGCTGGCTGCAGTATAGGCCATAAATCCCACCCCCTCCATGTTATTCTTTGGGACTTTGACCAATCTAAAAAACTCAAAGTACGCATTCAATCCATTTTTTTTTTCCAAAGGTGATTTCAGAGTTTTTAGGTAAATTTCATCAGGTAGATTTGAGTTCACACTGCCATCTCAAATCAGTTTGCTTTTAAATAAGTTATTTGATGTCATAAAAATGGGTGATTGACAGCTGTAATGACGAGTCATTCTCAGCAGTCTGTCAAGACCTGCAGCGGTAACCAATCAGGGGGCTCCCGCTTCATTTTTACACGTGGGAGGAAACTGTGTTGCAACCTCCATCTTTTTATACAGTCCATGGTTTGACTTGAAAAAAAAAAAAAAAATCCCCATTTCAAAACGAGCAGTAATCTGTGAATTTTCCTCGACAATCAAGCAAATAGACTCAAATCACATTTGCAAATTGCAATATGCCCTGCTATGAATATATTATAGAGATATTATGTTTTGAGTTTTTGTTTGTTTACCATAAGTGGGCGGTCACAGTTGAAACAGATGACCTCGTAGCTGTGACCATGTCCTTGTGCTGAATCCCAAAGCAGCTCTATAGATGAATCTGTCACCACACCCTCCCTCACTCTGCTCGGAGGAGCCAGACCTACAATCATAAACCATATCATACAGCCCACGCTGTAATTATTGCTCTAGCATGTAACACAAATTAGCCTTGACTGGGGGTAGTCTGACTTACAAACGAAAAGATAAAAAATAACACTCTTTACGTGTTTTAAAATGTAAAATGCTTACTATTTTAGTAACCAGTGTAGTGTTGTCTAAATTAGGATGAATTCATTAATTGTACAAGCTAAAATCTGAATTGCTGCAATATGAAGGAAAAGAAGACATACTTTAAATTTAATTAATGCCAGAATGAGGATAGTTATCAAGTGCAAGCAAGCGTGTAGATAAATAAATAAAATATGACGAGCCTCCTCCATATTATATAACGACAACAAAGAAGCTCTAAATTTAGGAATCAATTGAAATTGCACTAACCTACTTTAAATCAACACCAGGAAATGTCACATTTACCAGTCAGATTATGGTTTATTGACGAGGACAGATCATGTTGAATTCTGATTTGTTTAATTATTAGCACAGAAACATGAAGTCCAGCTGTTTATCACTCGCAAGAGCGGCTACGTGTGACATGAATGACGTTTGTGTTTGTGTTTGTGCCGTTCCTAAGCTAAGGTAACTCACTTGTTCTAATTGGGCGGGTGAGGTAAGGTGGTCCAGTCCGGTTTCGACTGGTGCTGTACACCATGAACTGGTGTTCTGATCCCGGGTTGAGGTCGCTAACTGTTACGGTGTGAATGTCCGCAGGGAGAGGGTGCCACTCGCACACATACCCACACTGTCCCTCACACATAGTGTCACACGCTGCTGGACAGATGCACACTTTGACCCCGTCAATCAGACCCAGCTGTGGACGCTGGATGTAGAGTTGCGCGGATGCTGAGCCCACTGACACAGGGACTGCTACCTGTACTGACATTGGATCTGCACACATGCACAAGCAGTGGTTAGGATAACAAAACCTCATGCGTACATTCTTAAAATGTATTGTTTCTTTTTACCTGTGGTGTGTATTATACTGGTCTTTTGGCTTCTGTCCTTACCCCTGAGAGCGACCACTGCTACTTCATAAGTCTGACCTGGAGTAAAAACGCCCACAGCAACACAAACAGACTCATTCCCCCAGAGTGCATCAGGACTGGAATGATTTATCCACAGCGAAAAAGCACGGAGATTATCAAGTGTTTGGGATGTGATATTATAGCCATCTGGTGGTTCGGCGGGTTTACTCGTCCAGCACACGGTCAGGTTTCCTGTAGAACTAATCGCCACCAAACCACTTGGTGCTCTCACAGCTGTGGGGTGCAAACAAAAGCCGAATGTCACTGTTTAGTCAGCGTGTGTAGACAAAGGTAAATCAATACTATCACTCATGCATAACGTAATAATGCATGTAACAACTGCAGTTCTGGCATCTAATTGAAACACTTTGACATTAGCATACATATTAGTGGCATATTGGTTGGAGCACTTATTAATGCTTCATTTTGCACAACCACATTCTAAAACTACTCACAATAACACAATAACCTCCTAATTACTACTTACTGATGTTAAGTGAGACATTTGTTGTATGTGAGTTATGATCTTAGTATGCTTTGCTCAGTAAAGTAGCATCGTTCCTATGATCTATTCGTATGTACAAAACAAAAAACTATAAACTGCTTATGATGAGCAAGACCTAACTCTAGAATTGGTAACAGAGAGTTAGAAAGACTCAATTTAGTGTTATTTGTACACTTCTGTATTGTAGAGTTGCAACAAGGCAACGAAATGTGTAACTTACTCTACGTTGGGTGTTTAAAATGTTCAGAAGTTTATTATCCATTACAGTATATATATAATGAAACATTTCCTTTCATGACCCAATTCACAATAGGTCTGATCTCAAGCTCATTTGTGCATAAATTAAGCTTCCTGACCATTTTATGGCCATTTCCACATCACCTTCTCATCACCATCTAAAATAGGAAAATCAGCCATTTCAAAGAGATATACCAGATCATTCATTTAGGCAGAGTTAACAGGCAATCTCATTGTCTCTAATTCCTCTCATCAATAAAACAATATGCATTTTAAATACTTCAGAAATGAGACTAAATTACTCCATTTGACAGAGTTAAGAGGCCCTCTGTAAAATGAATACACTGTATGCTGGCCTTTCATTCTAGAATCGATGTTATAAATATAATTATCAGTACAAATTAAAATGAAAATTCATCACTATCAAAAAACGTGCTTGTTGCTGGAAATGTTTTGAAATGCTCGAAATGCAAATTTAATTGGCGATCCGAATAAAATCTTTTGTAACTCACCCGTGGTTCGTGACACAGTCTTTGGGAAGGAATGACCTAAAGAAACGCATTGAAAAACTTGATGGAAACACTACACGCTTACCTGTTTGTGCAGACAGAGGCACCTGTCCACAGCTCTCAATCCCATGCAGGGTGACTGTGTACACTTCAACGCTGTATTTCCTGTAGGACTCCAGCCCTCCAATCACAGCAGTGTATGAGTGCAGCCCACCGGACTCAGGTGACCTGGAAATGTCGGCCATTCCAGCTAGTCTCTCTTGTCTTAAAGACAAGTCCACATAGCGTAAAACAAATGTCCACCCAGCAATATAGTGTGCATCTTTCAGCATCCAGTGAACGGTTATCTGATTGACGGTAACAGAACCGATGGTGACATTTTGAGGAGGAAATGGTCCTGTGAGAAAGAGAACAAACATTAGAAATTGCATCCCATAGTTGAAGATAAAGCTCTGTTTGTGTTAGCAGACTCACTAGTGTATGCAGTCCGTGTTTGTCCCAAGCTCCAGTCGAATCCGGCAGGGTGAGAGGCTTTAAGGGTGAAAGAGTAGACGCTCCCTGGAAACAAACCTGCCACAGTTACCCCTCTGGAGGAGAGGGAGATGGGGACTTTTACAATTTTTTTAACTCTGCTGTGACTGTGCGTTCTCTTTTTGTCCTCTGTTCTACCTTCTTCGACTTTCCTCAAATCTCCTTGCACCTCCTCTTGGTACTGGAGGAATATCTCAAAAGATGAATGGTTAAGAGAGTTCAAGGGTGAAAGATCACTCCAGCGAAGCTCTGCTTCACGCTCAGTCACCTGAACCAGGTCAAAGGAGAACGAGGAGGGAGCTGCGGGGACTGCGAGAAAGACGGAAGATGTGAAGAAGATGGTATAAGCAGGGCATAAGCAATAAATGCTCCTGTTTCTGAAAGTATGTAGTAGTTATTTACTTTGGTACTGGCAGATGAACGGCAGGGGGATGTGACAGAAGAAGGGAGTGAGAAAGTATCCTGGTCCTGTGGCATTTCTCTGAAGGGCAAAACAGTCTGTCTGATTGTCTGGCAGTAATGATTTCACAGTACTCGTCAGATTATTGACCGAGCCATCAGACCAGAGAGGCTGACCCTCCTCCTGTGGAATGGCAGAGAGGAGACATTACGCACACATAACATAACCAAAAGATCTTCCCATTACACAACCTCTACCACTCCAAACACAGGTGTAGTCACGATTGCAGAGAAGTTCCTTGCGCTGCGAGACATTTTTAAAAAGTATCTGCAAAACCAAATCTGCAACAGACAACTTATTATATATAAAAGTGTTCACTGTAAATTCCAAAGGTTTTCCTTCTTTGAATGAAAAAAATGCATGTTCATTCATTAGGCTGAATGTATAAAATTCTCTAATATGATCAAATGTGAGAAAAAGGGCACTAAATAATATAGAAATCTGCACATTGTCAATTAATCAAATTAATCAACAAATCATAATACAAAGTTTATAATCATGGTTCTTAATAGCATTCAAATGTAAGTGTCTGTTCTAAGGCTACCTGCTGGTCATTGAGTCCAGTCCAGAGCAGCAGAGTGTTGTGGCTCAGTAGATGAGAAGATATAAAGAGCAGATCTTCCAGGGTCTTCAGGTCAGCCAGGTGACTTCCAGCAGCCAGGTTTCCACAGCTTTGTTGGGCATCGCTCCAGGCCAAGCCTCCCTTTCTCACAGAGTAGCAGCTTCTCCCATTGGCAAACCAGCCACGGGGGCATTGAGCTGGAGACGGAAATGATTACATACTCAAGCAGAGGTTTCCAGGCTGCCTGCAGTCTGTTTTAAGGTTAACGATCAAATAGAGATCAAGTGGTTTTTTGTACAGCTCAACATCATGTACCATACCTGTTTCTATGCCAACGATGAGCCTCTGCTTCAAAGTGATATTAAGGTGTTTTATGAAGCTAGTTACCACGACTTTGGCCTTAAAGTGTGTGCCAGGCTGAACACCTTTGACTGCGTACTGGGACTTAACTGCTGAGGAGTTTATGTTGAAGGTGTGCGTCACGGGTCGTGCGTCAGTGTTAACCAGATTCAAAGTGGACAGAGTGTTTTGTCTTTGAAAGTTCCATTTCAGTAAAGCAGAGGTGGCCGTGCTTGACAAGTGAATGGAGGTCAGGGAAACTGGACCTGGACACGAATACAGAAGAAAAGGAGTAGAGACAGTAACAGAGATGTTGACATCTTTCGCTAGTTATAATGCTCCGTATTTTTCCTGCGCGTACTCAGAGTTCAGAGTTCACACACACTCACTAAAGTCAAAAGTCTTTTCCTCGAGTGTGGTATCATTTCTGCGGGCCCTCAGGGTGACGAGATAACCTTGTGGATCCTCAACAATTTGTAAAGACATCTTACAGTCAGGAGAGCATGACGAGTGCTCAACAGGCTCCACATACACCTTTGTGGGGAGAGTTACAAGGGATGCATTACTTCTCAAAAGAGCACATCCCACAAGAATAAAACACGATGAAAGGTAGCACTGCTATTATCATCCTCTCTTACCAGATGGTTACTTGCAGCTGTGCAGGTGATTGTGTAGGTGTCTGGATCTTGACTGGAAGGGAAGGGCTGAAACACAAACTCAGCCTCAACGGGGTTTGAATGTTGTTCACACGTCAGTAAAACCACCTGTGGAGGAGGAGGAGGAGGAGGAGGAGGAGGAGGGTGTAGACTCAAAAAATAAAATCTGACGTGCGCTGTGTTGTGCGGTTGATGAGATGCACAGACCTGAGATCCGTCTTACCTGACACAAACTAGCCAGTAACCACAGGCGTTCTGTCCTCCCACCCATTGGAAATCACTCACCAAACACACGGCGTTTCAGCCCGGACACGTACAGTCACTTCCACGGCGAGAAATAGCGGATCCCGCTGTGTTTTCAGCCATTGGTATGCTCATAAGAAAGCTCAAAACAACTGTGGGTAAACATCGGCTGTGGAAAGTCCCAAACTATTTGGATCGCTGACACGCACACACACACAGACGCACACAGAGACGCACACGCACACAGAGACGCACAGACGCACAGCTGAGCGCAACGGGTCGTCGCTTATAAACCTTCTAAGATACTTTGGATGACTTCAGTTGCAGTCAGTCGAACCCGTCTGGTTTGCGCCAATCCTGAGGAAATGTCTGCTCACTTGTAGTTTGCAGAGCCTGGACTTTGAATTTAGCGGGCACTCAAAAGTCAGCATTCAATGGCTCTCTCCACCGAGAAGCAACCCCTTATGTGAAGGAGCAGAGCCGAGACCCCCCCACCTCTGTATATGGGAGGAGAGAGAGAGAGAGAGAAGAAGAAGAAGAAGAAGAAGAGAGAGAGAGACTGTGCACGTTTAAGTTCAGCCCAATTTGTTCTGGCTCTTTGTTCGGATAAGAGCACTTTACCATGGCAACATGGCCACTCCAGAGCCGGGCTCCTGAGGAGACCGAGAGGTGGGGAGTCCGGGGCTGGGGCTCTGAAGGCAGGATGAGAGGGATGAGGGATGCGGTGGGGTTTTATGGGGGGGGATTGAGACGCGTCCAGTTGGCAAAGCCACCCGGCTCTACCCCGTTGCATAAGCAGCAGACAGCCACATAGTAAGAGCACACACACACACACACACACACACCAAGGTTTAGTTTCCACGAGTTTATTTAACCTCTGAAATAAGTATGCGCTCCAAACCGTGCAACAGTGCAGCGGTGCGTGCGTGCGTGTGACTGTAAGAGTTCGGGTTTGGTTTGGAAGTGGGGTGTGGCAGAAGCGTTGGCCGATGTGGAATGAGAGGAATGCGAAAGGAAGAAAAGATTGGCAGACAAGAGAGCGAGAGTCCACTGAGGGATTCTGTTATTAAAGAGGTGACTCCCACACAGCAATAACCGCTCAGAGGTGAAACGCAAACACGGGTCAGCACGACGGATGCTGAATCAGGATGAGGATGTGTGTTTACTGAGAGAGAAACGCCAACGGTGTGTGAAAAGGACACGCTGTAGGTCGCAAGGAGACCGTTTAATAAAACCTTTCAATAATGCACACGAAACCAGTGTTAAATCCTTTATTGACCTAATCTATTAAAAAAAATAAGTTTAAAAAACTACTGAGCCCACAGATCACATTTTAAAACTGATTGCTTTTCTAACGAGCCACTGCAGAACAAATGTATCTGTAACAGGCTATCTCCCACAATAACCAAGATGCATATACACCGTTTAAACCCCCCCCCCCCCCAAAAAAAAGGATATAAAAATAGAAAGACTGATGTGTCATTTGGTAATATACAGTAGGACAGGAGGCTAATGGCATTGTACCACCGCTGAAAAAAAAAGCACTAGACAACCGAACGGGTTGGCACAGCAGCTCTAAAGTGTAAACTAAAGTGCAGACAAGACTAAATGAAAAACAATCTTCCAGTCACATAAGTTATGATGTCTTTCTCTGACAACTACCACTTTGGGTTGTAAAGCGTACTACTGTGACAAACAAAATGAAACATGGCTGGTTTTCATTCTTGTCCATTAGTACTGTGAAAATCTGATGTTCTCCATTTATACCTTCATTCATCCCTCACACATTTCTGTTTGTTGTTGTTGTTGCCTGAGCGCTCTTTTTAGTTCCATTGGCAGGAACAGTCCAGAGGCTCTTGGAAGTTGTACTCCACCACCGTGGCGTTGCGAGAGCAGTAGAGCGTGACTGAGCGCGTTTGTAGTCCACTCTCACGGCAGCACTTACAAAACCTGGCGTGACTGTTGATGTTAAAGTTGAATATGGTGGCAGACGGACATTTCCCATCGCAAGAATAGACAGTCACCTGTATGAGAAAGCAGAAATACTGTATGAATTTGGTTTCTAATGTTTTGTTATAAATGTTCACATTATAGCCTCCCTATGTTGTGTTTTCAGTTCAATTCAAAGAGGGCTTTGTGGGCACGAATGTTTCTCTCTCACCGGTGCGTTGCTCCTGCAGTCGTCTTTTCGAATGGTAGTTCGAATGGCCACACGCTTGCATGTCTTGCCATCCTCTTTACCTACACACATATCAACAGAAAATCTATGGACACTCAAGACATAGTGTACAGTAGCACATGCTAAAAAAACGCACCAGACCTTGTAAAAACAGTTAACATGAAGGTTCACATTCACAAATGAGCACACGGTAGCAAACATACAGATGGGTGACACAGTAAATGAAAAACCAACATAAAGTGTCTTTGTGACGTTTTGGCCAGTGCGCACTGGCTCGCATTGATTCTGCGAGTCATTCTTCCAAAACGTATTCCTTCATTTGTTATTTTGGTAATCGTGGAGAGCGTTGTCTGTCAAAAATCTCCCATTGGTGTTCATTTGGGTTGAGATTAGACGTCGACCGATAGTGGAAAAAAAAAAGTGCACCGTTGAAAATGAACCATTTTTTTTTTTACTGCATTAGAAACCGGATAACTGTCGAACTGAACATCTAGATCAAAGTAACAAAAACCTAAATGACCAAACAATAAATAAATAAATCTAGATCACTGAACATCAAACTGACTGTCAAAAATCCAGCTGATTCTAGGTGCGATTTTACATTTTTTTAGCTACTATTTTCCCTCAAAGCCAGCAATTCCAGTTTAGAAAATTAATATTAACTATCTGCCACAATTGGAGCCCACTTCTGCCGATACCGATAGTTTGTCAAATGTCCTATCGTCGCAGATTGAACCGATTACTCTGTCTATCTCTTGTTGAGATCTGGTGTTTCGCGTAATTTTCATACTCATTTCCAAACCACTGAGAAAACCATCGATTGACCCTGTGGAAGGCGACAGAGACCACTCCCGTCAGGTTTTTTTTTTTCCATTAATTGTCACCTGTCTGTATGTTCACACAAAAACACAATCTTTGATCATTCACCACATAGCCTGTCACTCACAAAAAAAGGCCTATTGAGCAGGGCTCTTTGTTGCCCAGCAGTAGGAGCTTTCTTTGATTGACAGTTTGGGTGACAGGGGGGGTCACAGTTCTCACAGCAGAGATCTGGCTGTCCTATTGGCTACTGACCTAAACTTAACCTCATTTTCAGCCAATCGAAGCTAGGCGCTGTATAGGCATGTACAATATGAAATGTTGATGCTAAATACTGAAGCTTATTTTACGTTTTTATGTGACCGAGCCTTATCTTTCTTGTTCAGCATCACATACAGTATTTGTAAATGAATGGTTACATGTTATAGATTTATGCATGGTTAAGTAGTGTTTATGTTATAAGGTTTTTGAGGATGAACCAAAGACGAGTAGACAACACGCACACAACACACCTCCTCACACAAAGCCTGACAGTTCAAGTGAATAAGTTGTGTGAGTCAGGATGCCAAACAATGATTGTAAGTGGGAAAAGTTTAGGGTGGTGATACCTGTGTCACAGTTAGTACTACCAGTGGGGGTTACAGGATTAACGGTAAATGGTAAAACACCCACTCCAGAACCTGGGAGCATCGTCAGGATCACAGCCATCCGGTTCAAAAAAAATGTTAAAAAAACACACACAGGGTTATGTTTTGCTCGAAAAACACAGTGAAACGTCAAACACAGACACAAAGAGAACGGAATCAGTGCAGCTGGCAAGCACATGGATTTCACTTCTTTTTTTGGGTTACTCCGGGCAGCCAGCCAAGGAACACAGTCATTTAATTTAAAAAAAAAGAAAAAAGAAAAAAAAAAGCTCAGCAGGGCAAACTCTAACCTCTTCACCAACTCACATTCTCATTGGTAAAATGCTCACCATGGAGCACCCCGATTGGCCAAACTGCAAGGTCACTGCTAAAGCAGGCAAGCGGGCGAGGCTGCAATGCCAAATCCACAGAGAGAGAAAATGTTTTAACATTTAAAAGGTTAAATTCACACAACCTAGTAACGTTTCATTATTTTATATTTTATAAAGGGGGACATGAAGAAAAATTTTACAGATCATCACCTCTTAACAGGTTCAGGAAATTATTATCGACTTAGTAAAAGTAATTAACTGTTCAGTGCAAGCATATTTAATCATTATATTTAAATTTTTTATTATTATTTGTTTGGGTTTTCCACCAAATATTACTTCTGTCTGAGCTTTAGTCGCTCTTAAATATGCCAACAGAAGATTTGGGGACAAACTGGGAAAGCCAGGAATTGTGGGAAATGTAGTGATAGGCCAACAACAGGCTTTGTCTCCACCCTCTACAACAGGCCACACCCCCAACCACTCAGCCAATAAGCCCATCCACTGCCAGGCAACAAGGCGCTCACCCCTCTGATTGACAGCTCAAAGCATTACCAGAAGCATCTAATAATATGGAGACTCACATGTCTTGCAGCAACCGTCCACATAGCTTTGAACCACACCACCATTCTGCAAGCAAAGAAAAAGACGAGAAACCGGAATGAATGGAAACAAATTTATCTACAAAGTATGAACAGTCAGTTGAACAGACAACAGTATATTTAGAGATCCAAACCTGAATACACTCCGTGTCATTGAACGGAGGGCAAATCACCCCAGAAGCAAGGATCACCGCTCCCACTGTTGTTTCCATACAGTCAAAACGTGTACAGTTCTCTACCCAGGAACTCCCTGCCTACATGCACAATAAAGAGTCAGTATAATTCTGCCAAATCACCGTAGAATTCTGCAAAAACATGTTGACTCTTACAGCAAAAAGCTCTGCTGTCCCGTTTTCATTGGTGAAAGTACACGAGACATTTTTGCAAGAGCCGCAGCACACTTGAGGGTCTGTGGATGGTACATACACCTGGTTCTGAAAAGATGAAGTGGGCACAGGGTTGAAGAATGAGCAGCAGATGCATAAGGACAGACCACTGAATGAAAACGCGTATACAGACAAGAGGTTGACCGAGTACAGGATCTGATATTCAGCATTTTTAAGATCATTACATGGTTCTTATATTAAATCTGATATCCAATTAAATAAATGAATTTCAAAATGTGCTATTTTGGCCCTGATGCAGCTGCCTCTCGGTGTCTGTACTCTGCGTTTTGCACCTGCTAAATTGTTCTGCTAAAGTGACGAGACCACTAATTAAGACTCGAATTTCTGTGCAAATTTAAGTTTTACTAGTTGTATTTGTTTTTGCTTTATTTACTTACTTTGGGGAACTATTTTATTCTTTTTTTTTTTAGCTATATTTATAAGAAATGCTGCAGTGAACTCTATGCAGTTTTTGTTCTAAGGAAAATGTTGAAAAATTCTGTTTTGATTAAACATATGCATAGATAGGTTAGACTTTGTGTCATTTTTACTGCAAACGTAAATCGGTTCAAAATAGCGTCTATGGGTCTCGGTCGACCTGTGATAAAAACAAAGCTAGCATTAGAAAAATACTTGTCACAGTGAGTACTGGATCTATCCGAATGTGTCACTTTTGTCAGATACATACTGGTCCACATTTTTGGGAACAGTTGACAGTGCCGATCTCCATGGCGTAGAAACCTGTGTCTGGATCTTTGTGATGCAGGCAGTGGACAGTGTAGCACAGTTCTCCTTCAAAGTACTGAACCAGAGACTGACCTGGACCCAGCAATGTCATCCCTTGGAAAAGACACACCTCTGCCTTCTCTACACATGCACACAAATGACACATGATCAACAAATATACTGGGTGTGGCAAATTCAATTGTTGCAGTATAGTGAACTTGTGAATTGAGGAGGATGTATCCATGGCATGTAATGTGAGACTTGTGTCAGGCGTGTGT
>JAPQRN010000022.1:10480875-10502032 GCA_037367275.1 Coranthus polyacanthus
ATAAACCTCTTCAGGGTGATTTAAGACCTGCATCACCCTTACTTTGCAATAATCACTGGCTTGCTATACATCATCTCCCTTATTAAATAAACCAATAATTTGACAAAAATATTGATTTAACAGTGATTAAATAGATTTAAAATGATCTCCATCTGTGATCAGAACTGTGCAGATAGCGACGCCTTATGATACAGAAATAGCTACATTTAAAATAACCACCATTGAGTAAGTACCTTGCTGTGGCACGGTGTGAAGGCTCTCTGGCGAAGCATAGAGATGCAGGTGGAACAGTCTCCAGTTGTGCAGTTGTCTCCAACCCTACGTGTGTGTTCAGTCTCATCAGTAGTGTGGACTCTCCAAGCCTGCAGGAAAAGCATCATGTCTCCAACTTCCCTCACCACTGTCCCATTTGGCAGCTTCAGGTCGTCTTCTGGATTCCCATCACAACAACCTGGTATAATGGGCGGACAGATGGTTGGTCGCACAGACAGATGTTTGGATTGGTGACTGAATGTTGATTCGATGTGTGTGTGTCAGTTAAATTACAGAGGAGATAGTGAGCAATTTAAAGTGAAGTGAGGTAATGCGTGTGTTAAACTCCCTAATTAAAACAAATAGCTCTTAACATCTCAAATTGTCATATCCCATAATGACTCAAGCTTAAGTGATGCTGCCTTTTAGACATTAAGCCTTTAGGTGCTGATAGCTGGCACTTAGATAAATGAGACTGGCGCTGATGTAGTGAAAGCTGGAGTGTGTTGTTTGTGCGTGCATGTTCTCACCACACAGTCCTCGAGTGGGCACAGATGCATTATTGGGAGCGATGTACTGCAGCACCATGATGCCAGTGCTGTGATACCACTGTATACTGATCCCACCAGGTGTATGGATCAGGTACATGCTGCCTGTGTCTTCCACATACAGAGAGTGTCGGGAAAAGGGGAGCCTGACAGGTCTGTAGTTCACTGTTACCTAGAGACAGAGAGGCACACAAGCAACACATTATATAGTCGTAGAGCAGCGGTTCTCAACATTTTTGTGATCAACGCCCCCTATCCATTATCCAGGTTCGTTACTGCCCCCCATCAAACAATGTCATCAAACAATGTCAACAAAACAATGTCATTGTCTTCCCTAATTATTATTATTATAATTGGGATAATTTCATATATTGAAATGTGTTATTGAATGCCAAATAGCTGAATAACGAAATGTCACATTGCTATATCGTGCGGCTTTATCGGGCATTGATTAATTTAGCTTTTTTTAAAAAAATAACATTTGGTCTGCACTAGATTAGTTGGATACTGGGTGCTGTGAAAACCAGAATGCATACATAGGGGGCTGAAACATTTAGCGGGGGGTCTGGGGGTTCCTCACCCAGGAAATTTTGAGCGTTAAACAAATCATTTCATGCATTCGGTGATTTTATTTTTTACCAATTTATGCCTTTTTCCACATCAGTTTATGGTAGAAATATCTTGATTTATGAAAAGGAAATTCAGACACCAGTTAATGGAATATACAGTGCTTTCAGATATTCTGTATTGGATTCAAATATTTATTCTCCTGTTCCCTAACGGCCCTAAAAATGTCAAATGTCACAGCTACAAAAAGTATATACACAAGTTATGTTTTATTAATTTAGTATTGACAGGCAGCATGTTTAAAGAGGTCTAACCTGCAGCCTGTTACACAGTGGAGACCGATTTGTAGAATTCCATACTTGTAGATCTCACTAATTTTCCTCGACAACCTAGAAACATTGCACCAAAAAGCCTCATGTTGATGTTGACATATTTTCAATTTTATTTTATTCTATTATATTTTATTTACATACGTAGCCTAAATAAATTCCAATTGATGAAATTCAAATTCAAAAGTCTCACATATTCAATAAATCACTGCAGCAGCTAATATGGGAAGTTTATCTGCCGTTCTTAACCAGTTAACAAGGTTTAATGGGCAGGAAACTACTTCAGTTAGAAACAAGCAAACAACACTAATAACAGTGAAGTAGAAAAACAATTATGCTAGTGACCCACTTGGTTTTGACACTTTTTGACACAAAATGTTCTAATGACCTTGTGGAGATATTCCATATTGTCATGCTGCTCCACTCCAGCAATTATATTGGGTATACCATAGTGCATTACGTTTTATCGCAAATGACAACTTTCGCACACACCGTTACTCTTCGTATCACACAGTTGGATGAACTTCCTTAAAGTCATTTACAAAGCTTTACAGTTG
This sequence comes from Coranthus polyacanthus, assembly GCA_037367275.1. NCBI lineage: Eukaryota > Metazoa > Chordata > Actinopteri > Kurtiformes > Apogonidae > Coranthus > Coranthus polyacanthus. Next base: position 10,483,129 of record JAPQRN010000022.1, read on the forward strand.
AACCTTCCAAACGACCTCACATCTCTCCTGTCATTTAAATCTGGTATCCACAATCCACAGTTCAGTAGATATTCTTTCATGTACACACTAATGTTGGCAGAACTATAAACTCTCCTTCCTCAAAAGTGGGACCTACATCCCCCTTTAAAGTTTTATTATCTGATGTTTTGTCATGGTTTTTTATTAATTTCCATGTTGAGTGAGACTGTCAATGATTAAAGAAAGATTAAATAAAAGATGAAATGAAGTTTTACAAATTTAAGTTACATTTTTGGCAGTGAACCAAATAAGAGGGTCACCTTTCGATCCAGTCTGTTGATAATGATTCGGTAGGACGAGGTAGTGATGTTCAGCTTCTTGAAACAAAGACCTGATGTTGTACCTGTAGGACTCTGTAGGGGGTGGGGGTTGCAAGATAGAGTGTAATAATACATAAAATATTTGTTGAATGTATAACAGCCTTTAACAGAACTGTCTGAGAAACACAGAAGAGACTCTACTCACTGTTCTTCTGATGGAGTTGACACTCTAAAATAAAAGAAGCAAAACATTTTACTGAACATGTTCAGAGGTCAGTTCATATTTTATCCCTTGTATATGCTTGTTACCTGACTGGTCGGACATTTTTCCACGGTACCAATAATAGTCTCTCTTGGAAGATTAACAAGGATGTACGAGCCATTATCATACAAGGCCACATTATTGCCATCGAACGTGATCACACGTAGGTCAGACATCACGGTGCAGCGACCTGGCAAAAGCAAAGTACAGTTTAAATCGCTAACTCTGTTTATTAATAAATCATTAGTAAAGTCAGATTTTTTTTTTAAATGAACTGCCATACTCACAGGGGCACTGCCACTGTGGACAGCAGGGGTCTGTGTTGACGAGGATGGGCAGGCCCAGCAGACTGCACTGGGGTGCAGTGGTGTTGTAGCGGCAATGGAGAGAGGAGTTGTGAAGCAGCAGCTCTCCATTGAAACAGATCAACTCCGCACACTCATCTATACGGTAAGAGTAAGGAGGCTATGGAGAAAGACGCACACCTTTTGTTTTACAAAGACTGTTTACATGTCCCCACATTCATATTTGTAGCTGACAATTTAGTATCAGTCTGTGTGTGTTTATGGCTCAGCCTGTCACAATTAATTTGCCATATCACAATTACTTGAGTTAACTGTGCAATTATTTTGCATAATTGTAATAATTGTTTCCATTCACCTGTATAAAACAGCTGGATGAAACTTTTATATTTCCATCACTATTTCCACATCATTTTCCACCATTTGTGTTGGTTTGGTGAGCATTTATCATGAGGCGCTTACCTCGGTACCTGTCATTATCAGTAATTTATTTGTATATCTCATAGCCTTTGTATTTTTAAGCTTTTATGTAAAATCTGTTCTGTGCAATTTTTGTTTGCATAGCCAAAAAGGCAAACACAAACACATTTTTTATTTATGTGTTCCAGTGTTTAATACAAATAAATGGCTCTTCTTCTTAATTAGGTGTACTGTATGTGTATTGTTAGGCTTATACTATATTAATGGCATATAATGAACAAAAGAAAAAGACCATTGTTAATCACACTTAATTTTATGACAATTAATCATCACCTAAAATGTAATTATCTTGACAGACCTATTTATGGCTGAGAAACAGGAACACTTACTGTACAGGGAGTAGTGGGCAAAAGAAAAGGAGGTCTGGTTGATACTTCCTCTGTTGTAATAGAGGTTTCGGGGGTTGTGACTATTTCCGTGGTAGTGGGCTCTACGGTGGGTTCAGTGGTTGTAGGAAGGGTAGCTGTGGTTGTCAAGGTAATTGTTGAGGTTTCCATTGGGGTGGTTGTCTCTACGGTAGTAGTCGCATCAGCTGGAGTAGGAGTAGGCGCAGTTGTGCTTTCAGTGGTGGTTTCAGGGGCAGATGTGTGAGTGGTAGGGGCCAATGTGGTTGTGATGGTTGTGGTTGGTGGTAGCGTTGTGGTGGGGGCGGTCACTGGACCTGCGGTGGTGGCAACAGTGGGTGTCCGCACCGGGGTTAATGCTGGGGTTAAGGTCGGTGTTGAAGGTGTGGAAGTAGGTGTGATGAGCAAGGTGGAGGTCGCTAGAGTAGTAGGGGCTGAAGGAGAAGTAGTGGATGGGACTGTAGTGGCCTCGGTGCGAACAGTGGTGGGCATAGGTGTGGTGACTGTTGTAGTGATGCCTGTGATTACTGTGGTTTGGGTGGGGGTAATTTCAGTCGTGCTGAGAGTAGTTGTCTCTGGTGGAGTTGAGGGAGTGAGAGTAGTAGTAAGAATAACAGTGGTAACCGTAGTGGGCAGGGGAGGGGTAGTAGTAGTAGGAGATGCAAATGGTAAAGTGGTGGGCAACGTAGTAACCCGCTCTGTGGCTATTGTTGTACTCGGAGTAGTGGGGGTGATTGTGGTTGCGGTTGTTGTTGTGGGTCTAACAATAGTGGAGGGAGTAGTGGTTGCTCTGGTGGTGGTGGTAGTTGCGGTTGTCGTAGTTGTTCTGGTTGTGGTGGTGGTGGTAGTAGTTGTTGTGGGCCTTGTGGTCGTAGTAGTAGTGGTTGTTGTGGGCCTTATAGTAGTGGTAGTGCTGGTTGTTGTGGGCCTTGTGGGCCTTGTGGGCCTTGTGGTAGTGGTAGTAGTTGTTGTGGTTGTAGTTGTGGTTATTGGCGGTGCTGTAGTAGTTCTGTTGGACTTCGTCACATAAGCAAAGGGAGTTGGAGTTGGGGGAAGGGTCACACCTAAAGAAGATATCATAATATCATAAATCTATACTGTATTTATAGATGAACTACATGGAAGCCAAGCCTTACAATGACTTTTTAACTGAATCTAAGACAAGACACTCAGTCTTTATACTCACAGTCCTCTGTGTATACACATCTTCTAGTGACTTCATCGAGGACCATATTCTTTGGACAACGTGGGAAACAGCCCTCCACACTGTAACATACAAAACCTTTTTCAGCACTTAGGCTTAGCAAAGATTTTGTTTGGTCTATATCAGGGTTATTATAATTAATGAAATCAAAGGCTAAAACTAGCAGTAAAGGAATAATAACAGTTTTCAAAAATGCATAAACTAAAGGAAACTGAACTGAACTGAACTACAACAAAACACTGCAGGTCAAATCAGCTTTGTTTTTGTTCTTCTTTTGTCCTACCTTTTTTCTATAAATCAAGGCTTTCGTCCAAATAACTTAAACATTAAAACTAGCAATAAAACTAAATAAAAACCAATTCAAATACGGCAGGATGTATTAAACCGCTCTGAAAATTGCACTGAGAGAAAAATTAACCCAACCGAATGTCTACAATGTCAAACAAAAATGGTGAAAATGTAAAGGTTAAGGTGTGAAAACGTCCTAACTGAAACCAGAAACCAAATTTAAACTTAAAACCAAATAAAAACAAAACTTAGAAAATGTCAAAACTACAATGGTGGTTTAATGTGCAAAGCATCTTACGGAGGCAGAAACTGGCAGCGTGTGGCATCTGGGTCACTGCAGGTGTGGACACAAGGGCTCGCACAGGACTGGTAGCGCCACTCACACATCATACGATATGGAATGACAAAACTGCTCTCTGCCGGAATGGAGGAAAAACATGTGGTTAGTATGTATACAAATGAATATATGTGTGTTGTGCACATGTACATTTCTGACCCTCCAGTGTGAAACTGCTGCTGGCCTTGAAGCCCTCTGTGGTGTCATATCGTTGAGCTCGTGCAGCAGTGCGTGTCAGGGTCAGAAAGATTCCAGGTTGGCCGATAAGCTCAAATGAGGTGTGACCTGGCAGAAACAGACCCTGGTGCTGGATAAAGGTTGCCCTGTGACTAAACTCTGCCCCTCGAGTCCAGCGCTCCAACTGAAGAATGCTGCGCCCTGACACGACAAGGAAGTAGTTTGGTCTCTCTGCAGATTCCAGTGACACCACAGGGACACCTGTGAATATTAGCAGAACGGAGATTAGATTAGTCCAAATAGAGTGGCTGTGTGTTATGGTATGAATGTGGATACTGACGTGATGTTCTGTCCTTCTGCAGGCCTGCGGTGATCATGAAGTTGAACAGTAGGCCTGGGGGAGGCAGCTGACCCGGTCTCTCTCTCACCAGAGGAAACACTGAGCTGCTGGTGCGATTCACTCCAAACACTGTGTCATTGTAGACAGCACTCACCAAGGAAAATGGGCCATCACCTAGCTCTGTGGGGAAGTGAGAGAGGCAGGAAATGAGTGTTGCGATGAGCCACATAGCTCTTTGAAAAGTACTCTTATACTTACCTTGATTATAGTATTCACAGTCGTAGGCTGCAAGAGAAGAGCAAGTCGGTTCAGGAGTTATAAAGAACATCAAGACAACAGAAGTAATAACTTGGTTAGATATTATGGGAAAGAGGTAATACACAGCTGAGACATAACATAACAGTACATTTGCTGATGCAGAGAGAGACTGGTGCAAGTAGGTCAAAGAGGTGAGAGTAGAAAAGTGTTAACCGATATGTGTGTGCATACTTACGACACACTGACGGTGACCTCCAGTGTATTGTGACCCCTTGTTGGCAGCATTTGTGTGCATATGCAGCGATGGATGTACAGAGACACTCACAGTCCCCTCCTCGGTTACAATTACAAGTGTCTGTCAGACAGTTCCTATAGAACCAGGCCACGTCCACCTGGAAGGTAAACACACTGTATGTATATGGATGTGCACACACATACATGTAATACATGCACACATTTAAGCAGACAAACTCATAGTGAGGGGACTGATCTCATAGAGGGAAGCTGGGGGAGGTCTTGTTTTTAGGGGGTGAGTAGTTTTCAATAATTCAGACAGGAAAAGGAGTGATGAGATATCAGGACAAAGGAATGTGGGTCAACCTCGGATGCAGAAGGGATCAGTTGAGCTCTATGACAGACAGACAAAATGCGTCCGTAGTGAGTAGGTCTGTCCAAATGCCACACTAATTAGGCTACTGTAATGCCAATAAAAAGAAGACTGCATGCCAGCCATACTTTCGTGTTTATTATTATCATTTTTGAAGCTCTATGAAGCACAGAACTTGATTCGGTAATGTGTTACATTTTGACTGGAGCAAGAGGCTTGCATTTAAATATTAAAGTCATCTTACTAAATGGGTTAGGATGAAGTTTTCTCTACAGTTAGGCTGTAGAGAGAACTATAGACGAGCTGCTAAAATAGGGGCATTTGTCTAACTTGATTATTATCTCTTATCTCATATTTCTCTTACTTTTGTCTGAAAGAGAAATATTCACAGCTGGACTGGAAAAGGAACTATGTTGTCTAAAAAAGAGAGAGATAAAACATCTTGCCAGTCTCCCTGTACAATGAAACCTTTGGAATTAAAATTTAAAGCTTCAGAGCAACTCCAACTCTTTGCATGTACTTATTTGTGGAAACTCTCTGTGCTACGGTGATCCAAACAAGACAACACAGCACTGCATGAAAGAGAAAAGGAACAGTGTGGTTGCCTTGCCGTCACCAAAAATTGCCTCTCTGTTACCTAAAATGGCATTACATATTTACCTATATTTTAAGGCAAAATAACACAGCAGCAAAAAAAAAAAGATAGAAAAGAGAAAAAAACGGAATCTTTATTCAGTCAATTGTACATTTAAAGGCATCTGGTTTGATTGGATATTTTGCACTTCCTCTCCTCAAACAGAATGAATAGATCATAAAAGCACAAAGAAAGCAAAGAAGCCACATGGTCAATTTAATCAACAATATTTTTAAAGAGCAATTCATTTTGGATTTCACCAGCACTGCAATCCCTTACAGCATAAAACATAACACATCAAAAACCTATTCACAGAAACACATTCATCACACTTGACATCTTCTCTAGGGAAGCGTTGAAACACAAGGATTATTTGATGCTTATCGTGTTGTTCGGACATTGTTGATAAATTTAAGTGAAGTGGGTGCTCCAGTGTTATCTTTAACTTCAGTGACATTTCTGTGCATATATACATGGCTCCATCTACTGGCCAAATACAGCCATAATAAGGAGTAAAAAAAAAAAAAACATTTAGGTGTGTTTTTGTGTGTGTGTGTGTGTATCTGTCCGTGTGTGTGTACCCTTGCATCTGGTGTGGTATTTGGTATTTATCTCTTAGAAACAGTGTATTGTCTGAGATCAGTTAAGAGTTGTTCCCATAACCCCTCACCAACCCCTACTCCCCTGTTGAAAGCAAGATAACCTTTCCGCAGCTGCACTCATTTCATATGAATGTTTGTGTTTGTGTGTGTGTGTGTGTGTGTGTGCGCGCATCAGTTCAATGGCACTCACCACATTGTGACAGGGTGCAAAGACATCGCTGTAGAGGAGAGCACACTCCCTCTTGGCGTACGGCTGTCTCCCCAAGTCCCCTTCACACGGTCGCTCAACTACACTTTCACTTTCGCACTAAAACACAGGAACACACACAGAAGGTGATTGAGTGTCTGATTACTCTTAAATATCACAGAGGACTCGAGGGAAACAAGCACACATAAATTACAGATGCAACAGAGGGCTAGAGAGCAGTGAAAGAGTAAGTGAGTGGGAGATAAACAAAGACAGAGAAAGCAAACAGTGTAGAGTGAGGATTAATGGAAGAGAAGCCCTGAGCTGACTCATACCTGTCCCAGGGCCCAGCTATCTCCAAAGGTCTGTGCATTATTGACTTCCATGTGGCTGGAGGTGGTCATATCGTTCACTGTCACGCTATCAAAATTTCCACATAGCCCACTGAGATGGCCCTAAAGGTTAAAACGCAGAGACAATGGGTCATGTATTCTGCTCTGTTTAAAAAAAAAAAAATACAAGAAGAAAATTAAATATTCTCATCTGATCTAGACCTTCCACTGAGGTCCAGCTCTGATGTGTACAGTTGTCTTGCGGTCCCATAGGATTGTCAGGTCCTGATTAGCAAAGTGGACTACAGTGTAGTAGCCTGCCTTCCACAGTTCAAACTCTGACCCTCGGCCAACGACTGTTGATGGGCTCTAAGGCACGACAAACAAATCACGTGGGTTAATGCAGAAATTTGAGTATTTTTTTTTACCTGATATATAGTATTTTTTAAAAGAAATACAGATGCGACAACATTCCTTGTTTGGTGTGGAGAATGCGCGAGTGTGTGTATAGTTCCTACAGGGTTGCCAGAGTTGTCAGTGAAGTAGATCTTGGTAAGTCCCACGTGAATGACCAGTATTTTCATGCACACAATGCCGCTCTCATAGCAGTCCTTGTTTTGTGCAACAATGGACACCTCGGTTTCTCCTGCACTCTGGTGACAGGGGAAAGAAAATTATATTCATGAAATATTACTCATGGGAAGAATGAGACCTTCTCAGCTCCTCTCCATCTCTGAACTACATAAAACATTTATTGTATATAAAGCCACAGCAGCCAGCAACCGTACACACTACGTGACAGATTCAAACTAAAGATCTGAGTCCACCTGTTCGGGAAACTGTGTCATTTTGGGTGAGTGAAAGGTGACAAGAAGAGGAAGCAACTTCAGCCTATTAAGACACAGCTCTGACCTCCTTCCCCATTCTTTTGAGGTGGTCGGTGGTCGGCAGCCTGTTGGATCTGAATTGGAGTGTCTGTTCTGCTAATTCTAATTCTATATCCCTGGGAGCGCAGGAGCCCTGGGGTTTGAAGTGAACACTAGTCCCTTTGTGTTGCTACAGCTTTGCACAACGTCTGGTAGCATTACCATGGTGCAAACCGACCAACACATACACCCAAACGCACGCGCACACACACACACACACACACACACAATCACCACCACACATACACACCTTAATCTTCTCTAATTAAAAACCAGCCTTTCTTCCAAGATTAGAAACAAGCTTGGTTCTTCTTTCCCAGATCCAAATCAATCTTGGCCAGGAAATGCGAAAGATGCTCCTCCTTTGCTCTTAAACGCATACCAACTCTCACACACACTTCTGTGACACAGTCTAGCAAAAGCACTCTGACACCCGCTTCAGTGCCCAAACTGAATGGCTAACTCTCTCGCTGGAAATCAGTTACGTCGTTTTATTTATACATGCAACACATCAATTACATCAGGGGTGGAATGTAACTAATTACATTCACTCAAGTACTTTATTTAATTGGAGGTACTTGTACTTTACTTGAGTATTTCTACTTTCTACTTATACTTTATACCTACATTTGATTGACAGCTCAAGTTACCAGTTAACTTTTCAGGTTACAATTTTTCATCCACTTCCTGTCCGGTGAAAACCACGTAACATTTTGAATGTTTATAATAAACTTAAATATTAAGAGTTACTTTATAACTCTTTAAAATTCCTCTTGGCTTCACTAGAAAATCCATTGTCACGGGAGCTTTTTTTCTGAGCTCAAAAAAAGTACATTTTTTACAGACGTGTGGTTCTGACAGGACAGCGACGCTACAAACACATGATCTTACAGAATATGACGCGTTTCTGTAGATTAAACCACCCAACAGTACATAGGTAGTTCAAATGAGCTCAACCATAAGCCTCTACTGTAGTAAAACACAACATACACATTAATGATGCCGTGCTATCCTAAAACATAATAATAGTAACACTGACAGGGGCCATTTTCCACAATGACTGCTTTTAATTTCATACTTTAAGCACATTTTACTGACAATACTTGTATACTTTTCTTATAAGTAAGCTTTTGAATGCAGAACTTGTACTTGCAGTAATAGTACAAGGATCTTGATACTTCTTCCACCAGTCTTCATATGTGCACGTCAGAGAGTACATACAGTACATACGTACATAATACATACTCCACTTACTTTAATCAGATACACTTGACAGTCAGAGTGGTAGTCATACTCAAGGCCATCAAAGGTATGATAGTGTCTGTCACTGTAGACAGTACACACAGCTGGGCATGGTGAGTAGCTGCAGTTAAAATAGCCACGGTAACACACACTGAGGAGACAGACAGGCAGATGCACGTTAAGTGTAGTTTCATCCCACACACACACTACTTTAGGTGTTCCGAGATTCGCTTTATTAGAAATTTGTTGCAGTTCTACATGGAGAATTCAACATGCTAAGATGTTTTATGTCTTTGTGAATAATAGATATGCATTACAGATTTTATGGTAGCTATCTAACTCTGGGGAAAAAGAAATGGGGAGTACAGTAAAGGCTTATACCATTTATAACATGGTGTTTCCACAGTTTCTCCAGGCAGATACTCGAGGCCCAGCCAGGCGCAGGGACAGTTCTCTGGATAGTAACACTCTCCATGGTGCAGTACCAGCCTTCATAGATAAAACATAAGTCAGTAACATTTTATTTATATAGCACTTTTACAAAGTACTTTATACAGCAAGAAATGCAGTTCGATAAAAGCAAACAATCTGAAGAACATAACTCAAGAAAAAGACATATTTTGATCATTTAAATTTCCACTTATCTAGGTACCATCGATAAGGAACGCTGTGGCAGCAGGAGTCTAGAAAATATGCATGTGGAAAAGTACCCTAGATCTGTGTAATTTAAAGCTGCCTTTAATGAAGGCTTTTAATTCCAAGTAACACTACATGTCCCGCTGTGATTTTACACCATTTTTTCTTCTTCAGTTTTTAATTCCTCTCGCAGGTTCTTGAATCTGCCTGTTTAATTTGCTAAGCGGGGGCTACAGGCAAAGAAAGTTCACATCAACATTCTGATCAATCGCCTATCTAAGACATGTTTCTTCCACAATACACAGCAGGAATATTTTGGAACTCAGCAGATGCGAATATTACCCAGGAGGGCAGACACAGCCAGGGATGCACGGTGTGTTTGGAGGACAGGTCAGATTCAGCATAAGGTTACGGCAGGTTGGTGCACATGCTACGCCTCCTCTCTGCTCACTGCAGCTGTGGTACACCTTCCCCTCTGGACACTCCCCAACTTCTACACTATCTGGCTCTACAAAGTACACACACACACACACACAATCTTTAAACATCAACCGCAACAGCCAGTCATGGGAAACAAGTTACAACTACAGACATAAGGATCTTGATTTCAGCAAAAGGGACACAGCCTGAAACGGCACTTTGTTGTTGGAATGAACGAGAGTAGAGACTGAAGGGAGGGGAGAGTGCGGAGGGGTTACCTTGTTCCTCTGGCACACACTCCATCTTCCCATTTCTGCACAGGCTGATGGAGCAGACAGGAAGAGAGAGAAAAAGGGGTGAGTGTTTGGGAAAGTGAGCAATGTTATAAAACACAAGGCTAGTTAAAGTGCTCTACGTCTCATTTGACGGTCACTCAAGCTTTTATTGCTTTCTCGAATGTATCAGACGGTGAGTGTAAAGATGTTGCACTGTATGCAGTTAGGAGAGCAGCCAAAGTGAGCTTTTACTTTCAATGCAGGTCAAGGCCAACTGTGACTCACCAGGGGCCAGAGGCACTGAAGGTCACTTCCCCTGGCTGTGACACACCACCCATCGAGTAACAGTGACACTGAGACCTGAGGATAAACTCATGACATTAATTCAATTACATTAACTAATGCTGATGCTTTCTGTGCTGAGCTGGTTTTTTTTCTGTGCGTGTGATCAGGGTTATTACAACTAAAACTACAAGTGTAAAAAATACATTTTCTAACTGAAATTAAAATAAAAACACAATAATTATGTAAAAAAAAACTACAATGATTAAGGAAACAAAATTAAATATAATTGCTAAAACAGTTTTTATTTTCCCCCGATGTTAATGGTTCATGGTGTCCGAGAATAAAACGGATTTGCACATCGTTAGACCTTTAATAAAGAATGCTTTTGTAATGCTTGATGTCAGATTCTTTCGTCCTAACTTTTTCAGTATATATAAATCAATGTCTCCTCTTTCAAAAAGTCAAACTTTCGTCATAATACCTGAAAAGCTAAAATTACCTGAAAAACTAAACTGAAAATTACACTCGTAAAACTATCTCAACATAAACTGAAATCAGCAGTCAAAACAATCAAACAAGATTAAATAAAAAGTAAAACGAACGAAAATTTCAAAACTAGAATATGCGCGTGTGTCTCTTCCAAACGGAAACGGATAACACATGAGGTTTTGAAGTCTTACAGTTGGACACAGCGCTGGCGAGCATCATCATAGAAACTATTCTCTGGACAGCCACAGCCTTCTGCGCAGTCTTCGGGGTTACATGTGTCTGTGCTGGACAGAGCGCGGCAAGATCGGCCACAGGACGACGAACAAGAGTGGTACAGCATTCCTCCAAGACACACCACCCCTGCATTCATACAACGCAAGGGACATTTTATATGCAGTTCAATTTCTAGAACTCAAATTTAATCTGCGTCTAGTCAATGCAAACTCTGTAGCTGATTTTTAATGTATGATCATAATTATAAAACTCATAACAGCTTGATTAAAAGCAATATAGAAGAGCAATACTCACCACATTCAGAAACATGTGACCTGAAATTTATGTCAGCTCCGTGTTTGGAACAGAGGTAAGCATAGTGTGCTAGTGCTGTGCACAAACAGCTGCTCCCACAGCGACATGCCTGGTACCGGCACTGCTGCTGGTAGACATTTGGACTGATGTAGCCATGACATGGAGCAAACACATTCCCCAAAAGAATCTCACACTGGGATGCATAGAATACTACAAAACAAACACAAAACAAATTTACAATTCTTGTCGGACACAAGATTAAATAGTCCGCAGTTAGGAATCCATTTTACTTAAGTAGTCCGGATGTGTAGCACTGTATATTTTAAACAAGAAGCACAGCCAAAAGAGCCAGAAAAGCCAAAGCCAAAAAAGCTGAAAATATATTTACCATTGTGCTGGTTCATCTCACATGGGTCTATGATTGGCAGGTTAACCGGAGCTACACAAGCAGAGGACACCTTCCAAGAATTGCTATGAAGCTGAGGAGTGCCCTCTATCATACCCGCAGGAGACCTACAAACACAACCACACACAAACGTCAAATACAATTCAGACTACTGGACAACTTCAACAGTGCTGAGTATTTGCTCACAGGAAGTCATCTCGTAAATTCCCATTAAAAGTTCCACAAAGGCCAAGCGTCAATCCACGCCACTGGCTGTCCACCTGCAGATAGACCCGCCCCCCTCGACCGTCATAATGCAGCCTCAGACCAATCCCTGCCTTCAGCTGTGTAAACACAGAGGTCAGCTTCCGCACTTCCACTGCATCTATATACCAAAGACAGCAAACAGAAAAAAAATACACGAACAAATATTAGGACTAAAAGAGGGTGGGTTTTTATACTACATAGAAAAACCTTCTTTCTGTGTGATCTGTCAGCATTCGATACATACCATCAATGTAAGGCAGGATAGGTGCCGGGTTGACACCAACAATCACCTCCCCCTCTCTGGTCAAAGTGATCTGCCGACTCACATCTTCATCCAACACCACCGTCACTGACTGAATACACACCTGTTGCTATAAATAAAGACAAGGAAGGGCCAGATGATTTAAAATGAACACTGCAGGGTTGCTGAGTGTGCATGAATGTTTGTGTGCAAGCTACCTCTGCACAGGTAGTATACTGCAGCGTGACAATGAATCTGCTGCTGGTGCGGCTCTTTGCAAGGACATACTGACACGCCCCCGGCTGAAGAAACATCCTCCCGTCAAACGTTGTCACAAACACGTCCCCGACTACCGAACACTCCGCTAAGGAGAGAAAACATGGAAGTTAAAATCACCGCTTCTCTTGTTCTGGTTTGGTTTTTGGTTACTAAACTCACCTGTGCAGTTGTTCTCTGTGCAGTTCCACACTCCTCCCATGCACACACTAAAAACAGCATACAGTGGGTTAACAAAACATTATGCCGCATGCTGCGCTGACTATTATTTCTAAGTCTATACTGACCAAATGCTGCATCCTTGCTGAAGGACGTGCCCTTGCGCATATGATGTTCCATGATAAACACATGGACACTGAGAAACAGCAATACATGTTCCATTTTGTAGGATAAGACCTATGAAAAAGATGATTTGAGAATAAAACTATATTGAGAGGAAAACGGACTGAACACAGTAAAAAGACATTAGAAAGACTTGGCAAAATATTACATCTCATGCTGTTCTCACTGTACTATACAGGTTTAAAATAACAAACACTGCAGCATTACAACTTGGAACAAATCACAGAAAGATTTTAAACTTATATCATTTTTATCCTAAGGGCATTTAAAATTTCAATTACTTTATCCTATCCTTGGTTTTGTATTTTGAGGACTGAAAATTATTATTAGTAATTATTCTTAAGGTTCTATCATTTTACTGAACTGCCTTATATAATTTTATAACTATTGTGTATTTTAAATGAAAACGAGGCCCTCACCTCAAATATAAACTCCAAGTCAAAATAAAGTTTGAATGAAAAAATGAATGTTTTTTGTTTAAATACCGTCAGGACAGTAGCAGCCATCCAGACAATGCAGGTTGGTTCCTAGACACTCTTTCTCAAACGTACAGGTGGGTGGACAGCAGCTGATGCAGTCTCTATAGACAAAACTCTCCTCACAGCCGTCGTCTACACACAAACACAAATACAAGGGCAGATAACAGAATATGAGCCGCATTGATCTAGTATAGGTGTGAAATGTACTGCTCTATTTTTAATCACACTGTAAGGCTGCAACGGTAACTTACTGCAAGAAGGAAAGCTGTCCCTCCACTCTCTCACTGGATATCCAACGTGTGAGCAGGCTCGCGTGTATTCAACCAAGGCTCGACAAAATGTTTCCTCGTCATCAGATCTGAAAAAAAAAAATAAAATAAATGCATCAAACTTAGCCTAGTTTTTCTGAGGACCTATACATAGTGATGGAGAATAGGTTTAAACTTTAACTGACAACTCAGAGGAGAGATGGCTGCATTTGTGTGTTGTGAATTATTGGACTTACACACACAGGTCGGAGACACAACTGGCCACAAAGGGATTTGGATCAATGTTTTCATGACAGGACAGAAATGGGAAGAAGAGAAGTGCGCTGCATTTCTCTATAGCATCCTGCACACATTTACATAAAAGACAGTAAGAATTCACATATATTTCACATTATATAGTGTAATAACAGAGAGGTAAAGTATTTAGCTTTGGCTGTTTAACATTTAATACTTTCCAGTGTGACTATTACATGTGTGCACTGGACTGCTAATGTTCATCATATGTAAATAGTAATACTCAATAGAAAAGGTGTTTCTTGGCTTCTTACATCCATGTCTGACTCCGACTGGCAGGGCCCACTGAAGTCGAGATCTATTGAGGGACAAGCTCTCTCGTGAGGCAGGTCCACTGCCCAGCTGTTACCAAACACTGCAGGCTCGTCTGTCCGAATGCCTTCAACATACAGTCAAACACACATGCATATTTATAACTACATATGCACAACATCACGGCTCTGTTTCCACATAAAATTTGAAATTAAAATCCACAATAAAGCGCAAACCAGATTAAAACTGTTTATAGACATAATATTTGTGTTTGTTATTCCATTCCATGTAGTTATACAGCATAAGGCGTTTGACTTGTTTATTGTCTTTTGCTAAGTTCATCCTCACTCTACTGGACAGCACTCTGCTATAACAAGTAGGGAACAGCAGTTCATATTACTGGCCATCTGATGAAGGATTCTAGCTCATTCCAGCCATTCAAACCCAAACTATCAATTATCCCCTGTCCTTCCTCTCTGGTCTATCCAAATCCCACCACCACTGTAATTGGTCCGAATCAGTGTTGAGTGTATAATAATAATAATTGTGGTGAGTGGGTGCTGAGAGAAGGGATAAAAGGATGAGAGCCTGGTCGGGCCGGTCTTACCACGAGCAGTGGTGAGATCATCCCCAGCAAGGTGGTTGAAGTTCCCACACAGGCCACATGGGGCTCCCTGGTGCTCCTCGCTCATCTTCAGGTAAACACCAGAGCCTCCATCCCAGGCCAAAGAGAAGCCAAACACACTCTTCACCAACAGGTAATCGGCCAGCCGTTCAATAAAAACGCCACCTACAGTCTGAGGCAGACTTAGCCTGACATTACACAAAGAAACACACGAGGTGAAGTGAGTTCTCTATTGTCACTGAATTGAGATGCGTGTTTTCCCTTTCTCGCTCTTTCTCGCTCTTGAATAAACACATACACACCGTCGGCCTCCCTGGTGGACCTGATAACCGGAGATGTGAATCTCATCCTCATTTGGGAAGAACAGACTGAGGGCTCTCGGGCACGAATACACACTCCCTTCACACACTCGACTGTTGTGGATCTGAGAAAGCAAGGGGGAAAAAAAACAGAAGAGGATCAAAGGCAAGTTCAAAGAGGAAAACGGATGTATTTAGTTGAGCTAGCACTCTAAAAAAACTTTCTGTAATCAGAGTACCACCAACACCCTCATAAATCAGTGGATAACCTTGATCTGTATGCTCTTACCCACACTGTGTACTGTGGTGTAGTTGAGTGGCAGTCTTGGGCCAGGATGTAAGAGCAGGTTCCAGGGAAGTAGAAGTATATCCCATCAAATGTCTCATAGTGGTGTTGACCCCATGACCTGCAGATCCCGTCCCTATCCTGGCCCTGGTTAGGTACTGAGAAGAAAACAGGCAAATCACTCAGACAAGACACTTAACTTAACAATGAAGTGGATCAGTTCCATGGGAATGCAGACATTTTCAGCAAAATGATTTCTGCAAAAATGAAATGTTACTGCACTGCAGAGCACACCATATAATATCTTCTATCGTCTTTATAGCTTTCATCATCTTTTTATTTCACTGAACTTGTCAGTGGAAAATGAATACCTGAATTTTCTAAAAAGCCCGTTGTTACAGGAAATCCCCATAGCTGCCTATGCCAAGATGCTACCCAAGACCCTCCTGAAAATCACAGGAGGCGGGGGTGGGGACAGTGACTCACGTCTTCTAATTTAATCAGTAGACGCCGTGTCATGTTGATAGTAGCTCTTTACAGATGTCAGGATACTTATGTTTCAAGTAACATTTCCCAACCAACTTTTATATTTTAAGAGCATGTTTCCTGTGGCATAAGCTTAATCGTCCCCTATTAAATTTGAGAAAAACAATCTTCTATCCTAAACTGAGTTTTAGAGCCGGGGAGCCCTTTGTAATTTGCATATATTTTTATTTAGAAGAAAAAAGCAAGAGACTTTAAGCTATATTTATTTGGTTCTGATCAAACTATTTTTTAGTATTTTTTTAATGTTCTTCTTCGAGGTATTTCATTCCGGGCCTTCAGTCAGTGACAGGGCTCTCAGGAACTATTGTTTCCAACATGTGTGTCAACACAAAATTACTTAGTTGAAATGAAAAATGTCTTTACAATAATTGTGACCTCAGATCTCCAGATATACTGTATAAGGAGCCTGTTCAGAGTATAGAAACCAGAAACTCCATCACTCAGCCCTTGCCCTATTACCTTAGTTCAAGTGGTTTTATATCTCGTGTAGGGAGTAAAGCATATGTGTGTCTGTGTGTGTGTGTGTGTGTGTGTTGAGTTGGAGGGTGGTGGGTTTGTATCAGAAACAGAGATACAGAGAAAAAAATGGAGAGAGCAGATCTCGGAAAAATCTGATAATTAATGCCGGAGAGTGCGCAGGTAATTAATGTTTGTTGAATGATTGGCGAGTCTGGTGCACATACCTGAACAATCTCACACACTCACACACTCATTCCCTTATAACTAATTATGAAACCGTATACGAATATTAAGGAGTTGTACGAATGCTAACCGGGCAGTCTGCGTTTCCGGAATGGTGCGTGCCAGCCAACCGTAAGTTTTCAGCACTTCTGCGGCGAGGATGAGTGTCTAAGCTGGTGAATCGGAGCTGATACCAAACACAGACATGTAGGTGTGTGTATTACTCACTGATCTGGCAGCGGTCTCCCAATGCCTGGAACTGAGCACAGTCACACACACCACCCTCCTGACACCAGCCACCATTGAGGCAGCCGCAATATTCTGGGAAAGACACACTCAAGTTCACTTATCCCAGTCTATTTGGGTAATGATAGTTTTAAGCTTCTGTGAATGTGTTTGGGATTACTTATAAGTAGTGCATTTACCTGAAGAGGCATCTCTGGCTGTGTAGTTGTGTAAGATGCTGCGTGACAGAGTACCCTCTGACAGCAGTGGTCTGTATGGCTTGGAAAACAATGAACAATAAACACTTCAACAGCATCACTGACACAATACTGTACCATTTGTGTACCTGGCTCTGTAAGTTGAAAGTTGCGTCAGGGTGAGTGGGAGAAAGTGTATGCGTTAGTGAGTGTGTCTTGTTCTTTACAAAGACAGCTTTGTGCCGGTTAGGGTGTTGTGCGCATGTGGGTGCCCTGACCTCCTCTGGTTCTCTTAGGTGTAGTGTACCAACCTCCTCCCCGAGGAGATCCCGTTTCCTCCGAAGTGCATTAGCCCTCCTGCACACACACAAACATGCACATTAGTGGGAAGAAACAGTCAGAGGGGAGACTTAAGTGCACTTTACACCACTTGAATTAAGACTCCAAACTCCTCACTGAACCCTCACATGCACAAACGCATGTGCGCACACACACACTCACTTGATGTGTGTGTCACACACCCTAGTGGCCCGCTGTTAACAAATAATCACTCATTTAATTTCTTCTTCGATTTACCTCTGTAGTCTTCCTTCTGCCACTGAAAGTCGGCTCTGAGCTCCTAAACACAAAGTTAAACAGTTAACGAAAAAAAAAACACCCACAATGGATAACAGTTATTTATCTAACATAAAATCACCTTGTAAATTATAGAAAGTGCCCAATCATATACATTTAAGTAATTCACATGCCTAATTCATCACTCAAGACATCATATTAGGATATTTCGTTTTTGCTTCATCATATATAAAACACAATAATACTGTCTATGAAATATAACAATGATAGGTAGAAAGACAGGTAACTCCTGTTGCATCCAAAACACCTAATTCATGCCCGGGGTTTTTGAATTTCATCATAAACATCTTTCCAGCAATGGCGGACCTATTAATATCCCTCTATGATGAATGAAACTTCAAATCCGCGTGGCATTATTTATCGCTGGGACGTTTCATAATTAAAACTCTCAGCACAACTATCAGACTCACCCTCAAGTACCAGCAAGTGGGAGATTGAAAACGACATAAGAAGAAATCGTTTCACTGTCCACTTTACGTTCATCTCAGAGTCCGAAAGGAAGTCCCGCCGAAACGTTAACGGTGCATCTCAATGGTCCCGGGAGGAAAGGACTTAGGATGTTCGGAAGCACCGGGACGATGCTTGGTCGTACCTGTAAAACCTACCTACCTACCTGGTGGCGACAGCCCCCTAAGCAGATGACGAGCAGCCTACACCTGTGTGTGTGTGTGTGTGTGTTTGTGTGCGTGTTTGTGTGTGGGCAGGTAAGCTTTCACTGCTCTGTGTCACTCCAACATCCCTCAGCTATTCGCCTCTTACGTGGGTGTGAACCCGCTGGCCCGTACGTCGCTCCATCGCGGAGGCTTTGACCGCGAAGTCACCGTTAAAACCCGTGACTTTCCGCGACCTGGGTGGGACAGGTTTTTTGACGTAGACGCCGGCGGAAAGCGGCGGAGCCTCTGAAGCAAACGGAGAGAAAGGGAATCTAACTCCAGACCGCCCATTGAACCTGCGGTAGTTTCGCAGGAGCCTCTCGCTTAACACCGCTAAAGAAACAGTAAGCCGACCTACTGTAATGAAGCCACGGCACAGTCCGGCGTGTTGCTTTCTCGTTGTGGAAATGCCCGTAAAGTCGTTATTAAATTTAGCCTTTTTTTTTTTTTTTTTTTAACATAAGCTAGCTTTGTCCACTTGCTAGGTTAACGCTATG
>JAPQRN010000022.1:10503908-10534297 GCA_037367275.1 Coranthus polyacanthus
TTAGATGTCACTTTGTTTTTGTTGTTTGATCATAACTAATATAGCAGCCACATTTTAAACACGGCAAGACAATGTTACTGATATTGTTTTCTAAAAATCTATTAATGGCTGTTTTGCCAAAGTCAGAATACAGTAAAGTTACACAGTATGATCACGCAGAAAAAGGATGGGTAAAAAGGATATGGGTTTTCTGTAAATATTTCCTAATTTACACACGAGAAATCAGGAACGGTGTCAGATTGTGATGGTGTGATTCTGGCCTCTTCTGTCACTTTGGTTGTGACTCTGCAGAGAAACCTGTCGGTAAACTGGTCAACCAGATGCTTTTATTAATCTTACCCACGTGCAGGGCTTTGTGCATGAGAAAGTAATAAAAAGGCTAGTTTAAATGCGCAATACACAACCAATAGTTTTGCTAAGAACTTGTTTATTTGGCAAAAGACAACACGCGGATTAAAGACAGTAGAGACAGTATTTATATAATGATCTTACAGTATTTGATTATGCTTTGGATTGTCTCCCTCTGCAGGTTAATCATGTCTGTATCAGGGTTGATATGCATTTTGTCCAACCAGCTTAAAAGACAAGAAAAAATACTCAGGTTTTCAAAAAAACCTTATTATGTATAATAGTGCTTCACAGTGATACAACTGTGTGTAAAACCCTACTGTAGATAGAAGCAGAAAGAGATAATCACTAAAGACAGTAGTGACTTGGATTGTGTGAAGGTGAACTGGGGTTTGTTTAGTAGATTAACATATTGATGAATGTTAATGGTTTGATTTCACGGTGAACTGAAGGAGAGGTAGGAACATAAATCAGCAGTTGAGGTAAACGCTCAAGGTTTTACTGAACAGCCTCATAGTGCTGCGCTGCTGGCCACCGAGCTTCATTTCTTGTTTGAAATTAGTGCGTTGATTTCGTCCTCTGGTTTGAGGCTGTGCCACTGGGCGATCGGCCGCCGGGGGTTGGCTAGCATGTCTGACCAATGCCGTTGCTCAGTCCCTGTGCTATTACTGCCCAGCAGTAACTTCCCAATGGCGTCATTCTTCCCGATCTTGTCATAGTCCAACACAGTCACTGCTACCTGCACTTTCTAAAAAATGAAAACACACAGACGCAGGGGGAAAAAAAATTGTTCGTAAAGGACGGTATCTGTGGTTATGTACAGTATGTGTGCATAAAAATACTGCACGTACCTCTATCTGTTCACATGGTACTTCAAAGCTGAAAGACTCATTGTAGTAAGGGTTCAAAGTGTTCTTCTTTATCGTTGTTTTCTTTTTCTTGAGTCGTTTCCCGTTCTGCATTAAGTGGATCTTCACATAAGGGTCTGATAGCGAGAACAGGAAGGTTTTATGTTAGAGCAACTGACCAACGGCCTGGCACAGATGCAGAAGATCCATCAGTGAAACACAACATCTATTGTAGTAGCTGCGGATAGTTGCCCCCATACAGAAACTGCTTGAAAGTGGACACGCCACTAATCAGTGCTTATCTGGGAGCATTTCATCAGATCAATGGGTTGTTGTTTTTTTTTTAATGACCAAAAGACTGAGAAATTTATTTATGAAATTAAAGGAAGTTATGTGCATTGAATGTACTTAAATCTAAAGTGAATCCAAATGGAGTTTGTCTCACCTGATAATCCACCTACATCCATTTTCTTCAGGTTTTTAGCCTCCAGAATCACCACTGTTAGCTTTCCTGCAGTAGGCACATATCTCAAGGACAAACATACGTCCCCAAGCCGCTCACTCTAATACAGGAACATAAACGTTAGGATATATTGTTCAGGGATTATCTAACAAATTATGGCATTGCAATTCAAAATTCTAAACATGTTGAAGCTGAAACTATGACATTTTTCTTAGGATCTAAGGTGTTTCAAAGACAGGCGCCTGTGCAAGTCAAAGTTATATTTTACTCTGACTGTATGTTCTTTTCTTGTTTGTATCATACAGTACTATTTTCAAGTTCAACTCATCTCCTCCTCTCCTCCTCTCACAGTTTGCTCCCACCTCCTCTTTCTCTGCCTTCTGCAGATCCCTCCACTCCTGCATAGACTGGCTGAAGTCCACACTGCTCATCGGTATCTTCACGGCGCCAATGGCGTCATGTTTTGAGAATCGATCAAAGTCATACACAGTCATCACCAGCGTCTTTCCGCCAAGTTCACTGTATGGCACCTACACACACAGGCGTAAATACAGTGACTTCCAACATGTCAGGTGTCGCATTTAAAAAGGGAGAGAAATAACTGTCATGTTTCACTTAGTTTGACCTTATTTTACCTTTATTTGTATTTTTTTTTATTATTATTATTTTATTTACCTTAAATGTGAACGTCTCATTGAAGTTTGGTTCCAGAGTCTTCCTATGAACTTTGGTTTCAAACTTTTTCTTTTTATCTGGGAGCAGGTAGAGTTTGACATAAGGGTCAGAACTACCTCCCACATCCATTGCAGGAAGCTCGGCTGCCTGCAGGATGCCTACTACCAGCTAGAAAGTGAGCAGAAGATAAAAAAAAATAAAAAATTTGACTAGTTGACAGAAAGAAGAAAAATATGAAAATGTGACATTTAAAAGTTGACGCGTGGTGGATGAAAATAAAATATGTCGCTCTGAATCATCTCACCGTGTTATCTGTGAAGTTGAAGTCTAATGTGAAATGTAGCCTGCCGAGCTTCTCTTCTTCCTTGGGCTCATTATCTGACAGCTCTGTTTCTTTGTTACCTTCATCTTTCAGTGGCTGCACAGACACACGTCGGCACAAAAAGTGAGACAGATCGCATCAGGTAAAAATATAGCTTTGCAAGTAATCAATGGATACCTTCTGTCTCACAACTTGTGGATGGGCTATTTGTGTTTTGTACTGCGTTACACAGTCCGAGGCATTTAAACAAAGATAATATTACCTGCTTTAGGTGTATTTATAGTTAAAGAAGATGGATAATAACACCATTAGTAAGTATATACTGTGACTTGCATCTTTCAAGATAGTTTGACACCATAAACATCTCATTGCAGCCTTCAGCCTATGCCACAGCATGAGTGATGGATAAAACAGCCATTAGTCTTAACAAATACTGACAGTTTTACTAGTACTGGGTGACCTCAATGTCAGCACTGTGATACATTGCAAGGACAGTACATCTGCAGGGAGACACAATTTGTGTGTGTATTGTCTGTGTGCGTAGCCCACCTCATTGTAACCTCCATCCATTTCAGTGTCAAAGCCACCTTTGCTCTTCTCTTTTCCCTTTTTCTTGTCCTTTTCTTTGTCCTTGTCCTTCTTTTTCAAGCACTTCTTCCACACACACACAGCACACGACAGTACCACGCACAAAATCACAATGCAAAGAGCAGCGACAGCCCATGACGGCACTGCAAATCAACATAAGACATGCACACACAGACCAGCAAGAATTAATTTAAATTCACTTTTAGGCAGCTACTTAACTTCCATAAAAGTCAGTCAACAAATACTTCTGCTGATTCATATCTGTGGTAATTTTTAGCCCCTATTCTGTGGCTCTGTTATATTAGATTACAATATATTATCATATGTCCGTCTCTTCTGTTCTGTACTCTGTTGTGAACAGTCACTGAAGCGACATATGATCCTGATATATGAAGACACTATTTTTATCATCTTCAATGAAAAGTGTCCAATTAAAATGAATTTAACCATAAGCATTTACAACTAAAGGGTCCATATAGATGTAATACTGTGTCCAATGATAAAATACGGGAAGAAGTGTTAGGATGGATCATCCACACAAGACAAATAACATACAGTGTACTTCCGATAAAGAGATGCATTTGGTAAAAACAGTTTTTTGCCATTTTTAAAAAAAAATCTCAGACATATTCTTCAAACAAGACAGCACTAAATCAGTTTAATGATTTACCCAATGGCTTCAGCATTACTCCTAAATTGACTGGTGGCTGTGGCGCTTTGACCCAAGAATGTAGTCATAAATTCAGACTGATGGAGGGTTTATTGGGACGAACATTATTTTAAGAATGTAACTCACTGTGGATGCTGCGTAGTTCACTCATGAACTTTTTGGGACTGTGGCCCCCGGACTGTTTTTGACCTGGAGTGGTTGTTGCATTTAGGATGTGGGTGGGAGAAGCTGGGGTGCCAGGCGCAGCTCGTCGGTTCCCAGTCATTTTTTGATTGGTATAGAATTAACAAGCTGACAGGAAAAAAAAGAGAGACAAAAAAATAGGTCAGCCCTAACAAAAATCACAATTTGCCCAAAGTATGCAAAACTATGTTTAAACACAAATGGAAATGGCAAAACGTGCCGATGCCCTTGAAACGCTAGTGTGAGGAAATGTGAAGAACCATTCGTTTCAAGAACCATTCAACAAACCACACTCACAAATACACCACAGCAGAGTGTCCATAAATATTATTGATCGGATGTTTTTGAAGCAATAATGTGCTTATAGACACTGTATGACTGTCAGTGTCAAATGACTTCTCCTGTTTCTGCTGGCCTGGCACTAACACTTGAACACAGGATATGCAAGCCGCTGTCTCTGCCAAACCTGCTGACATGGAGGGGAGGGAATGAGGAAAGGAAGAGGAGATGTAGAGTTGAAGCGTTACGCGTGGACCTCTGCTGTTCCAGATTGTGCCAGAGGTGAGGATCATGCGTCAAGGTCATGCTCAGTGCAGACCGTATGGGAGAAAAATCCCCCTGCCAATATTTGACTCCCAAGTGTAAAAATGTTTTGATATTTTCTATTCTGCAGACATCATGGGTATTGAGTATCTGGTTCTGAGTCAGCAGATGGGATCTCACACCCAAGCGAACACTGACCTCAGTTTATGTCTACTCCTCCAGGATTATTTTTCCTGAAAAGAAGCCACAGCTGATACGCTACCAGCTGCAGCAACAAACAAAACAATGTGCGTGTTGAGGTAAAAAAGAAGAAAAAACGGCCCTATGTTGCAGCTTTTGTACAGTACGGCATGTCTTTCACTTATTTTAGAAAGCATTTCAGTTCCTGATGTACAAGATAAATAAAAACAAATGTACCTAATGAATCGTTAAGATTCTTGGTGTTGAAAGCCAGACGTTATATAAGTAACTGTGATGAATATAATGTAAATGTATTCATAATAATACATGTAAAAATAGGTCCTACTTGTCGCCTTGGCTGCAGAAGTATTAATGCAATTTTCTTTCGCACCATATGGTCTTCCAGCTTCTACAGTTAATGCAGATAAAACTGTTGTGACTGTGTGACTGATTACACCTGTACCATATACAGTATATAAATGATGCCGTTGCCACAAGGTGAAAGCTCCGTACCTCCAAAATAACATATTTTAGACACCGTTAGAAAAGCCACCTAGTTTTTAGCTCGGCTTCCCAAATATTTTCTTTACCGTGAGAAACACACATGATCTCCTGAAATCACTAAAGACAGAATTAAAAACAAAAAAAATGATCATGGAGATCATGTTTTTATATCTGAGCTAGTATCCGTGCGCGCACCCTATTTAATGTAGTCTTTTATGTATCTATCGGTTCACACACTTGCTATAGACTGATGAAACAAAGACAATATAACTAAGGAACCCAGAGACATACCTGTGTTGCACTTGTCCCAGCAGCTGTTCACACTCACAGGTACTCCCTTTCCTTATAGAGGAGTAGAAAAAAAAAAAGGACAAAACTGGAGAGGACAAGAGAGGCAAAAGAAAGCACTGAGGCAGGAAAGAGTGTCAGTGCGTTGCCCTTTTGTTTTTGTGTCTGACCAGTTCAAAACCCCAAGAAGAAGAAGAGTGCAGGTGTGTGAAAGCTGGATGAGGAGAGGGGAAAGAGAGAGAGAGAGAGAGAGGGGAGAGGACAAGATAGGGTTGGGGTTGGGATAGATGGTGATGTTGCTCTCCTCTGTGTATATATATATATGTGTGTCTGTTATGTGCTCGGGTGAATCTTTCTGTCAATGTTAAGTCTCATGGGAGTGCAGGTCCTAAGTTTTCACACCCCTCTCCTCGTGAACTCTGTCCCATCCCTATAGGTCACCCTCACCGGGGCAGGATAAATATTCATTAGGGTGGTGACATGGCTTTTTAACGCCTCGTTAGCATACTGAGAGTTCAGCAATAGAGGACATTTACATTCACAGTGGACAGCCCTGTGTGTGTGTGTGTGTGTGCGGGCGTGCGGGCGTGCATGTGTACATCTGGCGTTAGTTGCAGAACTGTCTCATATTGTCTATGTATAGATGATGTTGCCTAATTTAGAAACTTAGGATGTGGTTTCTGCAGCAACCCAGAGATCAAGTTCCGGCCCCGCCCAGTTCACCTTGAGGTACGAGAGAGGAAGAGAGATACTGTACGGAAGGAGGGATGGCACACAGAGAAAGAAAGAGTTGTGGGGGAAGGGCAAAGGAAGAGAGAAGCCAACGTCACATCTTTCTTTAAGTAAAAATAGAGACTTCTTGCACGTACGACCAAGGAGTTGTGGTTATCATCAGTTCTTAGATTATTGTATTTTTTTTCTAAACACCCGAGAACTGTGTGATCTCACTCTTGACCCTCTGTCATGTGACCACCTTCAAAGCCCTTGTTTACAACGTTATTCATAACATTCTAAACATCAAACGTTTTCTCACACTATACGCCTCGCACCTGCAACATCAAAGAGATCAATACGTCTACATCACATACACAATCTAACACCTCAGTACGACCCGTTGAAGACCCGAGATATAGACCAGAGGATCTCAAAAGTAAAGACGACACAAGGGTTAATGCCACAAAGTGAATTCAAATGAGTTGAACATAAAAGGAAGCAGATCGCTGGACTTAAATCATTGATAGTTAATTAAAAGAAATGCGAACTGGATAACACGGTGAGCAGCAAACCTGAAGTGTGGACATAATCGCTCTGTAGTTGTTTCTTTACAACTCACATATTCATCTGATGGCTTGTTAATCCTGTTATTAGAATGTATGCGACATGTGTTGTTATTTGTAACTGTGTTGTTTGTTCTGCACACTCATTACCATAAGTATGCAACACCTCCAGTCACATAATACTCCTACTTACAGACATTAATGTTCATAATGGTCACACTGACGCAAAGCAAAGAAATAATGTGTGAAATGAAGTGTTCGATGCTTAATGTGTTTTCTGTATCAGTTTATGGTGGAAATGTCTTAATTTATAAGGAAAACACAATGTGTCAGTGCGTAATATAATGGAAAATAATAGGCTTTCGTGCATTCTGTATTGCTGTCAGATATTTAATTCTCCAAATTTCTTCATTTTATAGTCACACACACGTAGGCATGATTTACTCGTCTGTCTTCTTTTGAGACTTTTGTTTGTGGAAGTAACCCCATTAAATGTGCATGTGGCACATATTCACGTCAAAGACAAATTCATTCATTTTAATTAAGTTACAAAGCTTGGGTAGCTCGTGTCTGCACATTTAAAACATGCCATGCATATCAGTGTTTTGGGGATGATTTTCGGAACTCACGACACATATTGACAATAACTGTTTAAAACGTCGATCAAATATATTAGAGACCTTGTTAAAGCCGCCGTGGTGGATGATTGTCACAAAAGAGTCACTGATATAAGCTCCTAATTTATTTATTGGATTTTTTTTTTTTTTTTAAAAAGAGCAAGTGCTCCGCATCTCCTCCGAAATCTACACCGTGGTTGTAGGAATAGAAAACCACGTCACATCTCCACACGCTAGGTGGCAGCAGTGACTTATCCTCCAAATGTAATCTTCACAACAAACCACAGAAGAAGCCCCGTTTCTAAGCTACAAAGGGAAGCTTCCCCGTTGAACTGACGGTGAGTTCGCCAAGATTTAAACCCTGTGTTTTCAGAAAGACATGAATGGTTTAAAGATAACACTATATACACTATATTCAGATGTAAAGGGTAAAAAAAAACGATGGTGCCGTAGCCGTTGTCTACAAGTTCGGGACGTTTTGTTTAGCTCAATGTACCGATTCGGAGTGAACTAGTCAGGATCCTGTTATGTAGCTTAGCTAACTTAAACTAACTTAGCTACACATGCGTTTATGTTTACGTTTGTTCGACAGACAGTGGCAGCAGTTAAACACAGCTGTTTTGTTCGATTTACAGCTGGACTTGTGTGCCTTTCCCGTTTGTGAGGATGCTGCCCGTGGAGCACCTTCACCTAAAACACGTCCTGCAGACCGTAGGTGCGCTGGAGACGGTTGTCCTCCGCAGTTTTGGCCCTCACGGAGGACAGGTGCTGTTCACCCGGGACACGGGCCAGGCGATGTTGAGTCGCAGTGGGACGCGAATTCTCACGGCGCTACGTCTGGAGCATCCGCTGGCCAGGTGACTCGCACACACTTCATGCTTTATTTTGTTCGGTGAGCACTATTGCCAAAGCGTGAAGGAGTACACAATTCAAGTAATGCATTTATTTAAAAAGTAGCTGATTTAAAATGTATTATTAATAGATAAAAGAACAGGCAAACGGCAAAAATGAAAACATCTCCGTGATAGGCTGTGTAAGGGTAATTATTCCATTCACTGATGGTATGTGTCCTTCGGTCTGTGGCATGCAGCCGTCAAATCTCTAAAGTATTCCACTCTATTCTTAAATTTGTCTCATTATAAGAGGAAGTAGTGCATCCAGTCCTCTTGGTAGCAGGATGTGCTTTGTTATTTGTTTGGTCACTGAGTCAGGATCTGCCTCTGCTTTGTATCTCTTGACAGCTAAGAGATACTCTGCATATTTGAATTCACAGTTGAGGGCCAGGTAGCAATTACATTTTTTTGCAGTTTTCCTTTGATTTGTCCAGTATTACCGTTAAGCATACTTTGTTAATTGAATCATTTGGTTTCGTCTGATTAGTGGTTGGAAAAGCAACGCTGGTCTGAGGTTGAACAGTGTTTTTCGGGTTTGTAGTGCCTGAAATTTGAGTGTGTCTTAGCGGCTCAGTTTGATATACTTTATAACCAAAATGTGCTCTTTTTGAAATATTAATGATCAACTCATCACAGCTGATTCTGCCCTGCATGCATCGGTTGGTGTACTCTTGCCATGTGATATGTACTCTTTGTTATGTGTCACTTCTTTTGTCATGTATTTGATTGTTTGTTTTTTTTATTTTAGGATGGTCGTGGAGTGTGCCTGGAAACATAATACAAAAACAGGGGATGGATCCAAGACCTTTATCTTACTGCTGGCGTCATTGCTGCGGATGATTCATACAGCTGCCTCAAAGGACCCTCATGTGTCTCACACTCACAACTCCAGGGAAGCAGCAAAAGCTGCCACTGCCAGGCGCTTGGCTGACGAACTGCTGGCATTTGCACTTGAGGAGCTGGATGATCTCATCAGTATAGGGGTGGTCCCTTATGGCTGGGTTCTTTCATGGCAGGATTTCACTGCAAAGACACAATCACCAGTTCAAAAGCTGCTATCATCATTCTTACATACTCGTCTGGGTCGGAGCAACTGTGACTTCATTAGTAACCTCATGTGTGAAATGCTCACTCAATGGAAGTTTAAGGATGACTTACCTTCTGTATCACTTCAGTTTATAAATGACAACTTCCCTGCACTACATACACCTGTATTAGGCTTTCCTGTCAGTTGTTCACGTTTGATTGAAGGGCAGGTCATACACAGGGATTTTGCTACGCCCTTCACACAGACTGACCATGGGCCAGTTAAGGCTGTAGTTTTCACTGGGTACCTACAGCCAAAATTGGTCAATGCTGGAGAAGTGCTAGAGCTGGGTTGTGAGGAACTAGGAAAGCAGAAGAACAGAAGGAACGGCATAAACATTGTGCAATATAGCACCTGGGCAGAAAGCTCCCTAGAGTGCGTTTTTGCAAACCTGCAGAGCTTGGGTGTCTCTGTGCTTCTTTCCACTGTGAAACAGTCGGCTGCTGTTTTGTCTTTAGCCACACAGGCAAAGATGTGTGTTGTGGAGTGTGTGAGTGAAGACGAGCTTTCACTTTTTACCCAATTAAGTGGAGCCACACCTCTCACAACAAACTGGACGATTCAGTCAGAGCATGTTGCGACACTGGCTTTTTGCAGACCAATACTACTGGGAGCCCACAGGTTTGAACACATGTCTAATGTTTCATTCTCATTTACATACAGAGACAAATACACATGCTGCTTACAAATTAAACTCACATGCACATACCACATGACTTCGAATATTTGTGTTTTGTACATCTTGTTGAAAATCAAATTACGCTTTTTTTTTTTCTTCCATAGGTACGTCCATGTGGCGTTCCATGACTCCAAGTGTAATGTTATGTTGAAACCTTGCAGTCTGGTCATTTGCGGCTCTGGAGAAGGGCAAACAGAGCAATATGCTACTGCATTTCAAGAAGCCATCCGCATGCTACTGACAACCTGGGAGCCTCTTCATGTAACTCCAACTCCAACATCAAAGACGGCCTTTCATTCACACCAAAACACATCGTCACGCGCAGGCAATATAAGAACTACATATGCATCTTCCAGCGCATCTCCGTGCCAGAGCTCTGTGCTAGAACCGGGCTGTGTCATAC
Source organism: Coranthus polyacanthus (assembly GCA_037367275.1). Lineage (NCBI taxonomy): Eukaryota > Metazoa > Chordata > Actinopteri > Kurtiformes > Apogonidae > Coranthus > Coranthus polyacanthus. The sequence goes on from JAPQRN010000022.1 coordinate 10,514,477, forward strand.
CAGCTGGTGGGACATTTGAGTTTCTTTTACACCACGCTCTCCTACAACATAGCTCAGTTTGTGACACACATCGGAGTTTTTCTGGTGCCTCCCAGCTACTGGCAAATGCTCTTCTCAGCGTGCCCCGTCAGATTTACTCCCACAGTCCTCAGTGTTTCCTGCAAGCTCAAACTACGGTTCTGAGTTCTGTTCAGAATCGTGTGCGCCCCATCAGTCCTGCATACAAACAAGAGCACAAGACAAGGCCCATACATGGTTATTGTAAAGGTGAATGTCCTCCAGAGGATGGCAAACTAAGCAAGTATTGTTATGGACAGGCTGGCCTGGCATTAGAAGTTTTTATGTTGGACTCAGGCCTTGAATCTGTCTCTTGTAAATACCATTTGGTTTTGGCTGTGTTGCAGTGTGTCACAAGGCTTTTCCGGGTAGACACCGTGCTGCGTATACACAATAGATTTCAAGCAGAGTCCCGCAGACTCGCAAACATTTCCTGGGAGGACACAGAGGACGAGGCTGAGAACTGAGATTGCATTGTGTCCTGAGATGCAGACCATAAACATATTTTCTCCTATCCACCTCATACCTGAGTTGGATGAAATACTTAATACTTTACTGCAGGTTGCTAGTTATTTTGTATGGCCACATGATGAAAATGTTTGTCATGCTTAAATTTGTAATTTAAGTCTTTTATACTTCCAGAGAGATTATAAATCATGTTTCATGGCCGCACTGTTTGATTTAGTTTATAGGCCAATAAAATGTTTGTTCCTTCTGTACCAGGTTGTTCTGAATCAGTTAGGTGTGGCAAGTAAAAAAGCTACATAACGGAGTCAGTATCTACTGTGTGTTAATGTGAAGTAGTATGAGTGTAAGTGTTTATGCTGGCCTGCCTCCTTTTTTTTTCAACATTTCTCTTCCTTATCTCAGCTCACTTTCACTGTTTTCATGGCCAGTACACTCTCTGCTACTTAAAAGGCATACATGCAGAAGTATGTGGACTCACTGTCACATAAATATACACCTTCCTTTTTATAATCAGTGTTATCTCTATAATTGGGGCTGGGGAGTCAGAAGTCAGAGAGGGTAACACCCTGCTGTCAGCAACCAAATCAGACTTAACTTCCTTGTACTCTAATCAGATATGTAACTCTATTCTAACCTTTCTTCTTCGGGGAAATAGTGAGTCATTAGACATTAACTAGCCTACCTTTCATCAATAAATGTGTGCTGTTCACGACAATTACTATATGCGTCAATTATAAACAAACAAAAAAATTCCGTAAAGTAATTATGTTGTGATAACTCAGACGGCTTGTTTGTGCTTTGGATCAAACTCTGAGTGAGTCACACTTGGCTACAAATATCAAAAAGAGGAAGGTAGTAGTTAAGCGATCGCAATGTTTTTTTCCACTGTGCACATGGAAAAGAAGCTCAATGTTTTCAGCCTTATCAAAGCACCAGCGCCCTTTTGACCCCTCTGTCTCACTGAGCCAAACTGGAATAAGTCCAGACATGAAGAGTAAATCAATAAAATATGCCTATACAAGAAATTATGCTGAACAAAGACTTAATAAGCACTTATAGCACATCATGATTCTTAAGCAGGCAGTGATTGCACGTACAATAGTTTCAATTCAATACTTGAATGCTTTCAGTCAACTCTGTTAGTACATTTTGGTTTATTTGGCTCTCATTCATTTTTTTTTCCTCTGTGAAACAGTGCATATGGTATAAATCAACTTAATCTCTGTAAAATGAAAAGGACATTATAAAATACATCATCAAACTGCATGTACCACACAACACACTAAATTCAGATTATTTTTTTTTTTTTACAAATACAAAAGAAAGACATTTTTTAAAAATGCGACAAAAAAATGAAAGGCGTTTTTAAAAAGGGCATACTGGGAGACAAGAAACGAACAAATGAAATGTCAGTAACTGTCAAAGAACTGAAATGCTACTCCAATACCAAGCTGGGGAAAGGTTCACAGCTTGGTATTCCATTGGCTACAAGTAGTCACCATGGTTTTATTACAGTATAGTAGGAAAAAAGAAGTGTAGATTGTATTGGCTACTGCTGTGTTGTGCTGAAGTGGTGTTGGTTGCCATTTTTGGCCCTGAACCATGACTCTTCTTGCCACCATGTGATCAATATACAAGAATATGATCTTTTGTTTAGATAATTAGCATTTTGCACACATTAATTTCAATCAAATGATCACAAAATTACACATTCTGTACTACATTTCAAGTGAAGCACAGATGAAACCCATTCTATAGTTGGGCCTAATAACCACATTGCATCTATCTAGTTCACGAAGGTGGTGCTAAGTGTCAGCAGTACAGTTAGAACTGATGTAATATTCAGAAATGTCTGTACCCAGCCTAGCTTAAGTTATCCCCCTTGAACAAGCAGTGTTTCTATTGGCAGTGGAGAGTCATGTGACTCTGGGAATGACATCATGCAACATTAATAAGGGCTTGTTGTGATGGTGGGTGTCACACCACCTCCCGAGACTTCCTGATGGCGCAGCACAAGAGCATACTAAATATCATCCCGAACACCTGAAAAAGAGAGGGAGACATACAGTACGGGTGTCTTAGTTGGCTCACGTCATGCTCTGTCTTCATCCTAATGAGCAGCAGGCATTGAAATGTGATGACTTGTAGTTAACTGAACCGCACACTTACCATGACGACTCCAATGGCGATGCCCACTCCCCCTATGATGTGTAGTTTTGAATCAAACACCTCATCAATGGCATCAGGACAGCTCTGCAACACACAAGTGGTGATTCCTTTAAGCTTTCTCCAAACTATTGCTGAATGCGACTTGAGCTATGGTATGTACAACAGACAGCCTGAGAGCATGCCGACTCCGGTAAACCATTGTTGCCATAGTAACACTGCAAGGAGGCTAAGGGAATTAGATCGCGAAGGGAAGGCTGATAAACCTGTGACACATGTCAGACCATCGTTATGAATTTCACATACAGTACAGTAAGCAATGCCCCATAGTTCTTACAAACATAAGCACGTCTTGCATCTTTTGAACGGCCCTCAGTCTTGAAATATTGTGTTCTTCGCTCCTTGTCTGCCTTTGTTGGCATCCGATCTATGCACACATGAAAGGTGGTAGTACCTTAGTAATGAGCTCCTCAAGGAGGTCTCCCTGGGGACAGGTGTCTTTGGCAGATTCTACTACAGAACCAGTTGGACCGCAGCAGTTCAGCTGTAGACACACAAAATTTGAATTTCTGTGAGTGTTGTTGTCATGAGCTTGAAAACGTAAAGGAAAATAACACCCTATAACTGTAAGCTTTACATATGTCAGTAGGTGTACGTTTTACGTTACAGAAAAAACAAGGCTAGCTGTTTCCACCTGCAATCAGTGTTTATGCTAAGCTAATCACCTCATATTGCTTATGAGTCAGAGAGAAATATGAGAAATATTTCTGTTGTGGACACATTGTGGACAATAAGTTGTCAATACGAATTGAATTCACTTGAAAGTACCTTTTGTGTCTAATCAAGCGGCAGAAAAGTCTTACCCCGGTTTGAATGACCCGCAGTGTCTCTTTAAGACGCTCATCTAATGTCGACTTGTAGTTGTTGTAAGTCTGCATGTAGAATGTTGTGATATCATTCACCACCTGCAGCACGAGAGCAAACAAGTAATAACATATTATTATGTCTCCCAAAAGCAGTCACACGCTTTTCCTTTGTATATTTTAACCCCTAACTACTGTGATTTAAAAAAATATATATATATATTTTTGTTCTTAATCGTTTTGTTCTTGTACTCTGTAAATGTGTCGCCTTATTTTCCATTGCTTTAACTCAGCTCTTGGCGGTATATTAAGCAATGTTGACCTTATTTTCCATCTCTAACTTCTTGGTGCTGTTTGTGCCCCTATTTGCATAAAGCACTTATAACCTTTTTTAAAAAAGTGTTGTTTAAATAAACTTATCTTTGTAACCCACTTTTCACTCGTACGTTACCTTGCTTTGATTGGAAAATCCCCAGATCCCAGCTGCAACTTCAACGGCAAAGATGATAAGCAGGAAGAAGAAAAACTGCACGAAAGACAGCCACAATTAAACTTAGCTGAAAGTTTTATGTTTGCCTCCATGCATATTTGTGTGCATGACTTTTATGCGCATACATTAACAAGTAAGGTCATTTCAGTGTAGCTCAACGTCAGTTTGCACAGGCTCCTCCTCCTGAGAGATTTAGTACAAGAAGATTATGGCCAGATGGAGCGGTAGTGAGGGAGGGAGTCAACGAGCACAGAGGAATCTACGTAGACTCTTCACTGGCCTTGACACTCAGTTTACGCTATGCAGACGCTCATATTACTGTGTTCATATGTTAGTCCACAGTCCACACAGTGGCATAACTAGTCCAAATGCTTCAGAGTGACATTAGAAAGACCTACATTCCTCACAGAGTTGGTTAGTCGCATGTTGGTTAAACAACAGGAAGTTAACAGACTAACAAGGAAGTTGAATGAAGAATAAAAAGGTCAAACGAACCAGTCCAAGCATACAGGGCGACTCCTGGATGGCGCCACAACATCCCAGAAAACCCACCACCATCATCAGTGCTCCAGCTCCAATCAGGATATACACACCTTTACATAAAGAAGTACAAACATATTTTGTGTTTTTCAGAGGTCACAATAATTCAAACTGTATTTAAACACATGTTGTTAATGTCTTATTATTTGTTAAGCTCTGACATGAGAAACGAGTGTAATGAGTCATGAGTTGTGTTCACGTTTACCTGTGTAAAACACATATGGTGAATCTGATCCTTCAAACAGACCTTTGGTCTTTGGGTCTAGTCTTAGCCATAGGCCTATAGCAAAGACAGCGGTTCCTGCAAGCTAAAGCAAACATATATTTATTATCAGATACAGTTGTCAAGGCACTAAATGTATGTGTGCGCTGTGCATACAGTTGCAACACAAATCAGGAGTTGTGACAGAAAACAGTTGTCACTTAATTTCTGCTCTGATGCAACCCATCTGGAATCCCTCTTTAGGTTTCATCCTTTTCAGACGCCTGTCTTCTTAGATTGAGGTTTGCAGTCATCAAGTCCTAAGTGTAAATTCTTATTACGGCTTCATGAGGTTACAAATTCAATAAAATAACTGCTGCAGGTTCTCTCTCTACTGCAGCAATTTGCACTGGTCTGTATCAAACAATTCAATATTTGTATATCGACAATCAAATCTGTACAGTTCAAATGCCGCAAATGAACGTGGCATTTGTTTGCAAACCCTCTGAAAGTTACGCTCCTTTCTTTTCAAGCTCCTTTCATCACGAGCCTGCATGGTTGGACATATTGCAAAGAGATGTCTGCAGCAGCTGTCGTGAATCATGTAATCACGTTACATACTTTAGAATCAAAGAAGGAAGGGATTAAGTTCTTTTTGTGGTTGCAACTCATTTGATCATTATTATATAAGCTTTATATATATATATATATACCGTGTATTTTTTATATGTACACAAAGCAGCATGCCCGTTCAAAAAACATACAGCTACATACGCATGTCATGTTATGCAACACTCATTTCTTCCGCTGTTTTGCTCAAGTTGCTGATTTTACATAGCATGAAAATGAAACTGGAAGTATATCTGTACTCTATAAATGACTGTGCACGGAGTGCAAAATGCATACACAAGCACTAACTTCCCCAAGCCTCATCTGCACATTAACAGGCTGGTGAATTTTTAACTTTGCCTGAAATCCTAACTAAAAGATGACAATCTGTTTTATTCAAAGTGTGCACTGTCTGTTATAGTGTCCTTTCGACCATTATATTTCATTCTGTATATTTTCTGTTTTATCTCTTTTTTTATGTTCCTTTGTATGAACAAAATTACAGCTTAGAGCAAATCAGGTAGTTGGAGAGCACTTTCACTTCTCACTCTCACACACAACGGAATAAGAAGCGATAAAGGTACCTACCCAGAATACGAGGTTGAAGATAAACATGAGATATTTCACACACTTGATTCCCCCTGCAACAGCCATTCTGACTCACTTTACACACTGCTCTGCTCTAAGTGTTTATTATATTACTTCTCTCCAAGAGGAAGCGCAAGCAAAATGGTGTCCGTTCAGAAACATGGGTAAAAAAAAGATAGCATTAAGAGGACACACCTTCGTAAAATCACCTGATCATACACTTAGGGAGTGGCAAGCTAAAGCAGTATAACTTGACCGACTAACCTCCACTGTGTACATGATGTGGATCCCTGCCAGACTCCCTTTGCCTCTTTTGTTTTACAAAGTTTTCTGATCCAAGAGGGAGCAGGGCCCTGTTGAGGCATGTTAACATAAAAACATTTTCATACCTGCCTAGCAGCATATTGTGCCGGAGTCTTAAGTATATGTGACTGCAGTTAATAAGCTGCTCTTAAATCCTTTTTATCCCCCCCCCTGAAAGTCTTTTGTACAAGGTTGATGCATGAAGACATAACTGGGTAGCACTTTACATACCCTTACAAAGTATTTATAATTAGGGTATTAAATAGGATATAAACACTTAACACAGCACTGACACTTTACACTTTTTAAAAAAACTATTCTGTTAAATCTCAGCTTTTTGAAGTTACTTAGCTTGTCCCTCTATCTGCCAGCATGTTAAACCATCAACTGAGTTACTAACATGTATGACAGACAAAAGGCAGCCTTAGTGTAAAGCGTAAAACACTTCACAATTTATTAAGGAGTTAAAATAAAATGAGTTCAAATGTCAAGGTAAACAATATTGCCAGAGCCTTAATGTGTGAATCTGTTAATTTGATCTGCCAGCTGAAACTAGAACATTCTAGTCATTTATTAAAAAATGCAGATTAATCCGACAGATATATATATATATGCTGCCGATGCAGAAGACAAAGTTAGTTAATTAACCAATGACACCTGAAAGCTTAACAGTAAAGATAAAAGTGGGCTCACTATTTGGCAGACAGCAGGTCACTGTTGCCCTGCTCTCATGTCTTATAACAGTTTATTAATAATGCATGAAGTAAGAAAATGAACAACCCGATCATAAACTATTTATAAATCTTTTATACGGGTTGGTCTTATTGTAAAGTCAGAACAAACACGGGGCACTAAATTAGACTTAACAGTGATCAAACATGTGTCACTTGTTCCTTAACGATCAGAGTTATCATCACACTGTGTGTTCAGTTTCTGAATATCTGCCCTTGAGCTTTGACTTGGCACACATGCACCGTCTAAAACTAGAATAAAGTTAATTGGTGAACTCTTACACTTCAGTGACCTTAGTATCTTACAGCATTTGCACATAGATGATGTCTGAAACAGTGTGCCTGCGTTGGTTGATTGTCCTCTTTTAACACAGACACACAGAAACCATTTGGCTCTTTCTAGAACTCCAGAAAACCGCTCATGTAAGGGCAAAGCGTTCCGTTTGAGGGGGATCGAGGGAGATCACAGACCACAAACAAACACAGTAAGACACACCCTGCAGGCTTAGAAGGACATAAATAGCCTGTGTGGGATATCCAGGATTCATTCACACATACACACAGGATGGCTCCCTGACATGCGCAACTCTTCGCGTCACGTGACGTAGCAGAAGTCTTAATTATTATTATATCAGCCACATTCTCCACCACAATAAACCACATCCCTCCCCCAGTCTAATTATTAAAATGCCGTGCGCGCAAACTCCAGAGTGTTGTCTGCGCGGTGGAATTGGGTCACTTGGCCACTGGGGATTATTCTTCCGACCCGCTCAGTCTCCACACGCACTGGGACACTTTTTATTTAGAGGTGGCCAAAGCCAGAAATCACGGAAGGCGCATTTCAGCATGTGTTGCGTTAAGTAGGCTAACGGGGGTTGTCTTCAAGCGCTCAGCACGACTCTTCGTTTGGGACGCTGTTCTGTATAATTTCATTCACTATATAGTAAGATGCTCACACGCGAATGCGCATGCACGCAACGCTCACGCACGTCCACGCACACACAAATCACAGACGGGATATGTAGGCTATGATTTCTATGGAAGAACAAACAATTTTTTTCGCTTCAGACTCACCCAGAATACCAGGTTGAAGGCAAACATGAGGTATTTAATGCACATCTCTCCTCCCGAAAGCGCAGCCATGGTGGTACTTGAGCTGTAAACCACACTACGCTGATATCACCTACTCGAACCGACGGTAGAATAGGAGACCTTCTAAATAACAGTCAGTATGCAGAATGAGGTTATTTGTCGACGCGCCGGCACTGATACGCGCGTCGTGCAGTGCGCGCCTGTAGTGGTCCGCCCCCACATCACCGACTGCTCGGGCAAAGCCTTATTGTAGCGGCTTCCTTTCTTTTTTATTTTATTCTTTGGATATCTGTTTCTTTTTCAGGCCTTCAATAAAGTTCTATACTTTCAAACACTGGGACTATTCTTGTACGTGGTTTGACTTTTCAGTGCTTTATGCCACGTGCACGTCCGATGCTTTATTACTAAAACTTTCTTCATATTCTCATATCAACTCCTGCGATAGAATTTTTTTTTTGCAGACGCAGAGTTTTCAAACACGCTTTATTGCTCTTGCGCACGACAAAGCCGTAGAGGCCAATTAAAGAATACTTAAGTGTCAAGTCTTTCCTGCATAAAACAACGCAACAATGCACTGAACCGCAGGCTGCCGTCAGCAAGTTTCTGCGGCACCACAGGCATGGCGATGACGTAATTCTCCCGGAATAAGAAAAGCGCGTTCACGGGTTGAATATACTGTACATGAATGAACACCGGGAACGAGCCGCATCTCTCCAAGACGGACAGAAACGACACATGGTGCACACAGAATGTTGTTCTTACTCAAAGCCCCGGTGAGACGTTTCGATGTGTTCTGTGTGCATGCTGTAGGTTTTCTTGTGTGCATCACGCTCTCCGTGTATCCCAGCTCTCTCCGTGCATCATTTTAGATCCACTGGCAAAATACACATTCTTGCGGATTCAAGTTTTGTTGTTTAAAAGGAAACAGAGGAAGTTCGCCCTCTGATAAAGTTAATTAACTCCTTATTCATAAACTATATTGATTAATTCTATAGCCTATATTAATTCCCAGTGAAATATATACTATGTCTTTAGCAAATTTCTATATATTGTCCTACTTGTCCTCCTGACGCACCACATTTGCTTTGTCTTTATACTAATCAAGTGGATTCCTCTGAAAGAACCTCCACTGGTTCATTTGACCACTTTCCTTCTGTAGAAACTGCAAGGCATTTGGGCGATATCTGCTATCTGTTAATTCACATTTACAAACTGCAGAACAGATACAACCAATTATACCTTTTTGCTGATGACTTGCAGTTTTAGTGTCGTGCCCTGACTTCATGTCCTGAACGTGTACAGCCGCAGAAGTGGTGTTTTTTTTGGGAAATGGAAGACCTGGAACATACAAGACGCAGCAATATTAGCAGCTCTACAGACCCATTAGACCTCTGCTCGGGTGGGCGTTGCTTTAAAGCACATTAAGTCAAAGGTCGCATCTATTAGGAACACATTCTCCGAGTGTGTGTCATTTTGGTGCAGCTTAATCGCATGTTTGTGTATGTGGCACAACCAAAGCAGTATTATTGCGTGAGATATCTTCAGCAAGGGTGTTTTCACAAGCATTGTTTGGGTTGGCGCTGTTACAGTTGCGTATGTGTCGGCTAATCACTCAGCCAGGCGATCAGTGGGCATATCCTGGCATTGTGTGGCTGAGTGTGTTTGATGGTGTCAGTCTGCAGCCACTGGTTTTTGGACAGAATAATACTCTGACTCTCTTGACAAGGGGAGGGGTCTTTAGGGAAAGCCAATGAGAGCTGAGAGCATGGGTATTTTCTTGTCTATAAAATACATTGTCCAGCGCGGAGTAGTATCTGTGTGTCCTACAAAGTCTTTGACCCTCTTCTCGGTTGACGTTTTGTTTGACACAGACTTTGTATCACCATGCCCTGACTGTGTGAAGTGTTGAAGTGCAGCACTTGGAGTCATTTTGGACTGCGTTGTCTTTGCATATCTGTGGATTAGCTGATTCTGTAGCCATGGAGGTAGGACTGACTGGAGTTTGACAATAAAATTAGCACAGGTGGTAATGGTGTTAAAGACCATATTCGTGTTTGTGTTGTAGGTGTGTAGGAGAAGGTGTGTGCTACAATTATGGATTCTCCTGCATCTGACAGGTGAGCGGCACACCATTGGTTTTGGTCTAAAAAAAACGACACTAGTTCATAGGTCATTGAAATGTTAACCATTTCATACGATATCCACTCCTTCTATTCGTTTCATATTTATGCATTTTGCATGTTTTCAGCTTGTGTGACAGGTATGAGAGGAAGATGCAGTCTGTTCGGGCGGGACCATGTTCATACATTCGATGGGGTTTTATATGAGTTTCCCGGAGATTGCAGCTACCTCCTGGCAGGGGACTGCAGCCATCACTCCTTCACACTGCTTGGTGAGTCATACTCAGACAATTCAATAAAGAAACAAACAGATCTGAAGTCTAACAGTGTCTACACTTGCCTTTGTACTTCAGTGGTATAGTCACTCCTGCCACTGACATTGGTTTAACTATTACTGGGATAAAATAGTGTTTTTATTTGTAATAATAATAAAGGTTGCTCATCCACACAACATTTTTATTTTCTACAGCTTCAAAAACTAGTCTTGACTGGGATTATTTCTGTTTGTCGTTGCATCGTCGGTGTCTATATTTGATCTACAGGTGATTTTGTCAATGGCAAAAGAACTGGTGTCACTCTGTTTGTGGGGGATGCATTTGAGCTGCACCTGTCTGTTGGCGGACTACTCTCCCAAGGAGAAACAATGTAAACGAATGTTTAAATAGTCAAATTTCAGTAATCAGTTGTGTGTATTCCTGATGACTTCCCATTCAAGTCTGTGTGTCTCCTGTTTTTAGACTCTCTTTGCCCTTTGCATCTCATGCTGTGTTTGCGGGCTCAGAGCTGGGCTTTTACAAACTTTGGAGCGAAGAGTTTGGCTTCACTGTTACCATTGATAATGCAGCCAACGTCGCCGTGACACTGACCAAACACCATGCCAACCGCACCTGTGGCCTCTGTGGAAACTTCAACACTTTAGCGGCTGATGAATACACCGCCCAAGAAGGTAAGTGCATGTGGAAAAATGGGTCCCCAGACTTTTAACTGTGCGCCTGTGTGGGATATGTGAATGTTTGTAGGTGAAACTAGGGAGAGTCCATGATTACTGGAATCTAGGAAATGATTTGAGTCACCAGCAGTCAGAAACAGGAAGAGTAGCAGCTCCGAACAGGAAAAGATAACGAGGTGAAAGACGCAAGAGAAACAGTGGTGTTAGGATGAGATTAAGAAGAAATCTGTCAACTAGTTTGTGTTTGTATATGATTTCAGGATTCCTAACTGAGGACAGTTATGATTTTGCAAACTCATGGGCGGTGAAGGGGGCTGGTCAGTCATGCCAGCGTGTCACAACACCAAGCCAGTCCTGCAACAGCACAAAACAGACTTCAGAGGTGAGAGAACAGTTCATACACACACACATATGCACACATATCTACCAGTTAGACAACCAAATGTGAATGTAATTGTTGTTGTGCAGCGATGATGTGAAGATGAAGAAGGATCCTCTGCAGACACTGTCTTGCTTGCACATAATACAGTTCATAGTGGTGATATTATGATGCAATTTTCAACTTATGTGTACCCTAAAAGCATCGCAGATACTACATAATATTACATTTCTTTCTACAACATGAAACCGTTCACTCACAGAAGCATTAGAAACAAGGTTAGACACACATTAAAGCTCGATAGAGTCTGCATCTTTGATGTGAAAGCAGCAAACTTATTATTGTAGGAAAAGCACGGCTGTTGATAATAACACCACACAAGGCTCACTTCTATTCAGGTGTCACTGTGACAGTGGAGCAGCATGCACAGTACCGTGACACTGAAATTGAACCAGCTAAATGGAATCCATATTTTTTTAACACCTTTGCTTTTCCTTTTGTGAAATGTCAATATGCCTCTGTAAGAACGCTTTTGAGAGAATATTATTTTACTCTGCATTTGTTTATCATCTCTTGCTGCTGGCACTGTGTATTTTATTATTTTGGCTTCTAGAATATTTTAATATATCTAATATAAAAATGTGACTTCAGCAGGTCAAAGTTTTAACCTGCGTCATTTCATTTTCATTTCCTATTTTTCCTACCTTCATCTATTTTTATTCTGGAGGGAACTGGCTTCCATATGCAGTACATCTTATGTTAAGGGATATTGCATTTCTATAGCGCAGAGACCCAAATCTCTTTAAAACTAAACAGCTGGTAAGCAAACTGATATGACAGGTGTGGGTGAAATTCTGTAATGTTTATAGTCGTAGTGGGTGGACTGACAAGAAAACATCAGCCAGTTTTAGAAAGAACATTTTGTATCACAGGAACGCCCACATGTGAGAAAATGGTAAAAAAAATTACATGTTACTGTGAAACCATGGGTGTCATCGGAACTTTCTTCAGTCACTGCATGAGGGATATAATTCCTGCATTTCTGTCACCTTTCCAGGGGGAATGTAATAGATGCTCTTCCAGCATTCATCTCTGATTGAATGAAAAGGTTAATTTAAGACTTTCAGAGGGAATCAAAGATATTTACCACCAGTGTTTCATTTCATACTTCCAACTATTTTTACTTTTATCTCGCTGATTTACCAGCTGATATTTATGGGCTTTCCCCAAACCATCCTGTTCCTCTCACAACATTTTCATTTTTCTAACAGGCACAAACTACCTGTAACATTTCATCCTCCTGTATTAATGAACTGCGAAGACATTACACATTATGACACGAATGCCAATATTTAAACAGATCACCTGCAACCAGGCTCCTGTTTAAGCCTCCAGTGTTGTTGTAGATTTAATTACAAACATCAAAGAAACTTTGCATATATTTGTGACGAAAATCATGGAATTCCTCCTCATTTTACCATTTTTCTTTAAACTTGTATTTAACATGTATGTATTTATGTTTATCTAGATTTTGTCCAGCTGCAGCGTGCTGCAGAAGTCTTCTGTGTTTCTGCATTGTGCCCACCTGGTCTCTCCTGAGGCCTTCCTGTTGCTGTGTCAGGAGGAAGCGTGTCATTGTGACCAGGAGAATGCCGTGGAGTGCTACTGTCCAGTCTTGCTGGAGTACGCCCGCACGTGCCAAGCACATGGGATTGTTCTGCACGGCTGGCTCGAAGAAAGCAAATGCTGTAAGTCACTGGTTCAGTTCTGAGGCTGCAAAGTTCTACGAAGATACCTTAATGGTGTTTATATATCTGTTTGTGTGCTGTATATAGTCCCCAAGTGTCCAATCGGGATGCAGTACAGTGAATGCACCAAGTCGTGCTCTACCACCTGCCATAGTCTAAACATCCAGGAAGTCTGTAAAGAAGAGTGCGTGGATGGTTGTACATGCCCAGGTAACACCTGATCATCTATATCTCCCTCTTTCCATTTTATTTCTCTCCTGAATTCCAACAGAAATAACAAAGTGTATATTTGTGTTTCAGTGGGCAAGGTTTTGGATGGTAATCGCTGTGTGGAGCTATCTCAGTGTTCCTGTGTGCACATGGGACGGCATTTCCCTCCTGGATCCACTATCTCTCAGGACTGCAACACCTGGTGAGTGGGCAACATACTGTACATATACATAAATCATGGCATGTATAATCTACAATGTCTCCTTCCTGCAGTGTGTGTCGTCATGGTTCCTGGGAATGCACCAATGAAGGCTGTCCTGGTGAGAAACATGGAGTCAGTGCAATGATATGTACATTTTGCTTGCTTGAGTCCTGGATGTGTCAAATGTTGCCGTTTTGGCTTTGTCTGTTCTGTAGGTGAGTGCCTGGTGCTGGGTCAATCTCACTTCAAGACCTTTGACAACAAGTTCTTTACCTTCACTGAACGCTGTCAATATTTACTGGCAAGGGACTGCACGGATCAGGAGTTTTCTGTCATTATTGAGAATGTGCAGGTAATGTTTTTTAACTGCAAAGATTGTTGGTTCACAAAGTGCTCATCATCTGAAGTATTTGGCTGTTGTGTTTTAGTGCGGTGATGATCAGGATGCTGTGTGCACTCGTTCAGTGACACTCAGCCTGCCCTCTCTGGAGAACATGACAGTGAAGCTGAAACATGGAGGGATTGTCTCTGTGAACAGCATGGACATCCAGACCCCAATGAATCATGGTATGACAATAAAAAAAAAGGATTTTATTGCTCTCAAGTATTTACATTCAATTTATATGGAATGTAACTGGTCCGTTTCTTGTATGTTCAATTCTGTAGGCCGTCTGCATATCCAGAGGTCTGTCCAGTCATCTGTACATGTAACGTTTGGAGACGACCTTCGACTGGACTGGGATGGGCGTGGCCGCTTGCTCTTAAAGGTGGAACAAGTTTAACGAACAAAGAAGTAATATGTATGTGAAAGACTGAGAACATTTCTGAACTGACCTCTTCACACCTTCTCAGCTGGGACCACAATGGGTGGGGCGCACCTGTGGTCTCTGTGGTAACTACAACGGTAACCAAGGTGATGACTTTCTGTCTGGTTCTGGACTGGTTGAGGCGGGCCCTCAGGCATTTGGTCAGTCCTGGAGGATAAACGGAGACTGTGAATCCACCCACAAACCTGAGAGTGATCCATGTGCTATTAACCCCAAAAGAGGTACATGTACACACCCTTACTGACACATATATATAACATAAACGGCCAAATGCCTGTGTCTAACTCTATTATTCTCTTCAGTGCGTTTTGCAGAAGAAGCATGTTCAGTGCTTATGTCCGAGGTGTTCAGCCCGTGCCATTTTCTGGTGAACCCGGGCCCGTTCCAGCGGTTTTGTCGTTATGATGTGTGTGCCTGTGTGAATGGTGAAGAGTGCCTCTGCTCTGCTCTGGCTGCCTATGCAGCCGCCTGCTCTGCCAGAGGAGTGCTGCTCAACTGGAGATCTCCCTCACTTTGTGGTAACACAAACCAAACAACGTACATCTGTTCTTCTAATGAACAGTGGAGATGAACGATTAATTGAAACATTTTCATTGTCATTAAATATATTGCAATATCTACATTGCAGGAGCTGCAAATGAAACGTGTTGTTATAACATACCATTATAAATCATTTTTTGCATATTGTTCAGCCCTAATTGTAAAATACTGACTTCATATTACTAATGTGTGCAATATCTTACTAACGTTTGTACTGAGAACTGATAGCATGTTGTGGTTTGACTTTGTCAGACATGGACTGCACCGGTGGCCAGGTGTATGAGGCCTGTGGGAGTATGTGTGACCGGACATGCCGGTCGCTGTCTGGGGCTGAGGTGGGCTGTAAAGGCGAGAGAATGTGTGAAGAGGGCTGTTTCTGTCCTGCTGGAAAGTACCTGAGTGATTCTGGAGAATGTGTGACTGCTGACCTGTGCACCTGCTTACATGACGGACAGCTCTACCAACCTACGGATGTCTACGCTGATCACAACAGCATCTGGTCAGTGACGGTGTATACTGTACATAAACAAAGCTAAAACGTGCTGCGTTCCACTGATACGCATGTGTATTTTTTTCTGGTGTGTGTAGTTACTGTGAGAACGGCTCTATGCGCTGCAGTTCTACTGAAATGAGTACGATGCTGTCTGACCTTTTTTATGATGATGACCTGGCACCATCCAGAGGTAAGCCTCCAAATAATTTTTTTCACTGTAAATTGTTTACTGTTTTTTTGCACCGTGTATCGGATGATTTGTAATTATTTATTATAATATTAAATGTGAAACACTGTGTCTTGCTGCAAACAGCCAGGCTATATGTTTTTTATCTTTATAGATACGATTAATGATTTTTTATTTTTCAGATGACCAACAACCCAGGGAAACAAAAAGAAAACCTACAGTATGCATACCAAACAATGCAATACATAATTTGGGTCTAGTCTAACTAGCAAAAGTCCACCCCATAGTTGAAATCTCTGATCAAAAATAACACAAAAGAGTTGATGAAATACATTATGACCTTACAATACGAGTACTACTACTGTACTTTAGTTGGGCCTGTATCCAAGTATAGACACAAGTATACACTTCTGTGCAAGTAATTTGATATTCCAAATCGCAAAACATACGGGATCACTTCTCAAGTAAATGTTGATCTGTTTTGCATTTTAAAAAACTGTTTTGTTTTGCAGAGCGACGGTCAGCTCAGTGCCCTCCTCCACTGGTGCGTGCAGACTGCAATCCTGGAGAAAGAGGCCTGGAGTGTGCCAGAACCTGCCAGAATCTGGATTTGCCCTGTGTCAGTCTTGCCTGCATCCCCGGCTGCCTCTGTCCTCCTGGCACAGTAGGTGGTGTGTGTGTGTGTGTGTTGTAGGCAAAGCACCAAAACTCTAAAATGGGACATGCTGATTGATTAGTTGATTAATTTCAGGTACGCCACCGCAGAAGCTGCATTGCGCCGGAACAATGTCCCTGTTACCATAACAACAGGCCTTATGCGTCAGGACAGACAATCTCTGTGGACTGCAACACCTGGTAAAATGATCAGTTGCATACATGGCGATGGAAGGAAACACCTGCTTGCTTAACAAGCTTTTGTTTTTACAGTGTGTGCGAGAACAGGAAGTGGCACTGCACGAATAAGATGTGTGACGGCGTGTGCCGCACTGTGGGGGAGGGGCATTACATCACTTTTGATGGCCTCAAATACTCATTCCCTGGTCTCTGCCAGTATGTCCTGGTCCAGGTAAAAGTCAGAACATAAAAAATACAGTATGCATGTCTTACACTTTCTGCCTTTTTTTGCTTACCTTTATGTCTTATTTTGTTATGGACAGGATATGTGCAATGGAGAAGAGGGTTCATTCAGAGTCCTGGTGGAGAATGAGGCCTGTGGAATTGTGGGACATCGCTGCGCAAAGGCTATCACAGTTTTTTACCAGGGAGGGTTAATTCTAATGCAGCATGGAGAGGTAATACTAACTTGGTGTTTTCAGCTATTATTTAAGTGTTTATTTTTAAATTAGCTCAGTGCAGGCCGTAACATCAAACAGCCTGGCCTTAGCAGTGCCTTTTCAACAGTAAAAGGGTATCATTTGTAAATCAGCAAACTCCATCGGATACCACCAAAAGGTTAATCTTGCTCTCTTAAGTCAGGGATATTTAATACGCTCTGCTTTTCTCTTATAACTGATTCAGGGTGGTAAGTAAACTTTTCTTGCTTTTCAGACTCGACCAGTGAGATAATCTCCCACTGTTGCCCCTGTGTCTCTTATAGGTGAAGATGAAGAGGCCAGTGCTACAGGAGACACAGGTGGAGATTGTTCGATCTGGTCAGTTCTACACACTGCTGCTGGGGAAACACATTTCCCTCAGCTGGGACAAGGGAACGCACCTCCTGGTCCATATCTCAGCCGCATACAGGGTACTGATGTGCTGTAAAACTACTTTTGTGCTGATGGAATTTTGTTTGTAACATTCACATTACTTTACATTAAACATATACATTTTTGTCGCATTCATTTTATTGCGTTTAGGGCCGGGTGTGTGGGCTGTGTGGTAACTTTGATGGAAACGTCAACAACGACTTGATGAGCAGTAATAACCAACTGGAGGTGGACTCCTCGCACTTTGGGAACTCCTGGAAGGTGGTACCCAGCTGTGCCGATGTAACAAAGGTAAAGTATGGTCTTAAGATTAAAGGTACACACCATACCATATCCCACATTAGAAATGAATGGAGAGTCATCTTGTCAAACAAATGCATTGACATTTAGTTGTTGCTGCTGTGAAAATACAACCTGATTCTATTTATCATTATCTTTGTTTAGCGTTGAACCAAAGCTGTATTTTTTGACAAAGTCATACAGGTTCCACTGTAAAATGAAACAATAACTCTGAAAACACCTTCATTTTTTGATACAAGAACTGATGTTGACATCGGGTGTGAATGTTGAACCATGTCTGCTTCCGTGAAGCACAACTTAGGGTCAAATTTGTTAATAGAACAGACTGAGATGATCCATTCTAGCACCCAGATCTGTGGCAGTTACAGACCTATGCAGACTATATTTTATTCATGCATGCGTGAGCAGACTGTGGTCTGACATTTGGAAAGATGCTGAAGTTTTTGCAGATGTTTACTGAAATGCAGTATGTGCCTGAGGCAATATGCAAGTGCTTTTAATTAACGGGTATGTAAGGTTTTTTTGGATAAAATATTCAAAAGGACTAAATTCTTATCTATTACTTCCCTAGTATCGTACAAAACATTTTACATTACATTAACAAGCAGAGAGATGTGGCTGTATTTTATTTGCACGTTTGTGCTTGTGTGTTAGGTACATGCTCCCTGCAGTGACAACATTGTCAAGTTGGTGACAGTGGAGCAGTCGTGTCGTGTGCTTACCGGCCCCCTCTTTAAAGAATGCAACAGCCAGGTGAGTGTATTTACAGAGAAGCTAAATACCCCATAACAACAACAGCATCTTTTCAGTTACTCTGTCTCTCGTGTGTCTTCAGGTGGATGCAGAGCCATATGTACAGATGTGTGTGGAAGCAGCTTGTTCTTGTCCATCAGTGGGCGACTGTGCATGTTTCTGTGATGTCATTGCGGCCTATGCTCAGGCTTGTTCAGAACAGGGTGTATCCATCATCTGGAGATCTAATGATCTTTGCCGTGAGTATGAAAAAAAATTTCCCCATGTTCCTTTCAGAAAATGAAGAAATTCTGAAAGGATTTATTACATTTATTATTATAAGATTGTTAAGAAAAAGATCCCATTCTGTGGGTGATTCACTGCTGAAGACATGTTTGTTTCTAAAGCCATGAGCTGTGAGGAGCTGAATCCTAAGAGCCCAAGTTTAGGGCAGGAGTTATGCCAGTGGAGGTATAATACTTGTGGCCCTGCTTGTCCGATCACCTGCCAGCACCCAGATCCCCTCCACTGTCCGCTCAAATGTGTGGAAGGATGCCATGCCTACTGTCCATCAGGTGCCAAAAATACTCACTGACATAGAACAAAAACAAATGCAGAATTTGAATTTGTGAATTCAGCACCTAATTGAAAGATACCTTGATGTAACATTAAGTAAACCTTGTTTGTAGGCCAGCTACTGGATGAGGTGGCCATGCGCTGTGTTGAACCCTCTCAGTGTCAGGTGTGTGTCCATGAAGGTCAGAGAATCTCCCACGGCAACAAAGTTATTCTCAACCATGACATCCCCGACCAGTGCAAGATATGGTAATGCGGCTTCACATGCTGTCAGTTATTTCACTCTGCAATTTGTATAGACACTCTGACGTGAAGTGATAATTATATGACTCTTTTTACATTTACCTGTACTTTTTTTTTCTTTAAGTCACTGTGAAAACAACACCCTGAGCTGTGAAGTTTGTACCTCCCTCACCTTATTTACTACACCTACACCAACCCCTTCGTGGGCCACATACACGACCCTGCCATTTACCACCTTGATGCCTGAGGGGACTTGTGATCGTGCCATGGATCTGGCTTTTCTTTTGGATGGTTCTGAAGCCCTGAGCGAGGACGAATTTCAAGCAACCAGAGAGTTTATACTTGGAGTGGTTGAACGATTCCGCATGGGCTCAGCACACACTCGAGCCACAGTGCTGCTTTACCACTCTGGAGTCAAAACATATGACCTCCAGGTAGATAGACACATTTATTATTCTTTAGAACACATGAAATTGTCTTAAGTCATTAAGTATTCTATG
>JAPQRN010000022.1:10551618-10565387 GCA_037367275.1 Coranthus polyacanthus
GATCTCAAAAGTAAAGACGACACAAGGGTTAAGTATTGTATTGTGCTGTAAAACGGCTAGATGTTGACATTAGCTATCCTCGCGATAACGTGGATCTCCTGGGATATTCATGAATTCATTAAATTACTATTTGTTACAACTATGTAGCGCTGCTTAGTAGCTATTCTTCTAATTTAATTGCTACAATAATTGTTTTTTTAATGAAATTTTTACACCACATTAAGTTTATTTTCATGGCCAGAGTAGCTTCAAGGCAGAGCAGAGTCTTGCACACCTAAATGGATTTTAATGTCATCGCTGTGAAATTGCTGATAAAACACAACATTAGGAGTGAAGCAGGTGCTGTTCACGTCTGTGTATTTGTAACTGCTAAGCACAAAGGCTTTTTAAGCAATTGCATGGACAGGTTGCAGTTCAGTGGTCCAGGAGCTCAGTAATAGCTTGTCATTTTTCACATTAACAAAAGAGGTTTTGCTCTTTGGTAGCCATACTGACACCCTGCACCCATTTTTTACACTTCGCAATGCTGGACGGTTCTGGGCTTGAAATAATGGGATTTCCTACATGCTACCTTGAGGACCTAAATGGCCCCTAGTAACACGAAGTAGCATACTTAAAGGTTTAGACAAGGCTCATCTGGCTGCCTCAAGACAAGCAGAAGATACAATTAAATCTAACTACAAAGCAAGTGAAGAAGACACGCATACAGCTGATCAATACGTATAGGCCTGTCATGATCCAGTCGTTATCCAAATGTCATATTGCTGTGATAAAGCATGTTTTTTGTTCACGTTCACACCGGTCTGTTTGTTTCTGTGCAGAGGTCAAATGGGATGGGGTTTATTCGGCTGCATATCCCATGGCCAATACTCAGTCGAGAAGCAGAGCTACAGAAGATCAAAGTTCCTGTAAAAAAGGTCAGCAGTTTGTGTCACTCATATTATAGTTACACACAATGTAGATGATCTCATTTTACCTGCGTGATATGATTGGTTACTTGTTTTAATTGTATTTTTCTGTATTTTATTTTTCTTTCTTTTCTTGGGCTGATGGACATGTGAATTGCGTTTTTAATCTGTATCTGATAAGTATAATACAGGCTTAATGAAAAGGTATTTCTTATGTGTTTTCATTGAGCAGAAGTGTGACCTACGGAAACGGGCAGGCATTGCTGGAATATGGGATTCCTTTATGACCAAAGTCAACACACCGTTTCAGCCAGATGTTCCTGATTTGGACACTCACAAAGACTCACAGACTCGCGTCCATTTCAAAACCCTCAAACACGCTTTCATCAGAGACAAGCTCCACCTGTGAGTATTCGTCCTGTTCACTCTCACTCACATATAAAACATACAGTGTGGAATGATAACTAAAACACTTGGAGAGTCACCCGTGGCTTATTAGTGATTTAGAAAACACCCTAATGTCTGAGTCAGCAACAGGCTGTATGCTTTTATCGTAAATTGAACCTCAGTCATTTACAGTGCGTTTGCTACTAGTTCACGTAAACTAGCGAGATAAGCTACATTAATATTAATTTCCTTAAAGAGACGAAATATGTTTGACTTGACAACTACAGAGATAAAATGAGCTTCCCAAGGTGCTGGTCTGGACAGTCATCACAGTACACTTTAATTCATAAATGTATTAATTAGATACACTGTCAGTGTTGTACACTCACATTCAGTTTGTGGCTACTCTTTGTCATTTCCTACAGGTATGACATCAAGTCAACAGAAACTGTATTTGACAATGCAACACGCAGCAGAATAGTAAGTTCAGAAACAATATTCTTATTTTTGTTAGTTACGTATACTTTGTGAATATCTTACACGGTGAACATTTGTTTTGCATATAGGTCGCTGAGATCATTTCACGAATTACCTGCAGGCAAACTTGCCAAACTACTGGTGAGGGCAAACATTACAGTAGCTCTTTTATTTATACTGTCCATATGTATGTTGTGAGTCAGACGTGTCTGTGATCTTGTGTAACACTCTTTGTGTCTCAAGGAATCAAGTCATTACTGGCTCGAGGTGTATATGACTCTGCCTTCCCTCTACATGATGTAAGTATGACAGAAATGCAACTTCACTTTAGCTACACTATGGAAGCACACTATGACTGAGTTTAATTTAAAAGATATCAGAAAATGAGTTGATTACATTTATTGTCGATGTTCCAAATCAACAACAGTGTGAGTGTTTTAACTACAACAACACACTGAGACAATTTAACTTAAGGAGTTTGTTATTGTTTTCTCCAGGGGTCATTCACAAGAAGAGGAAGGAAAGATCAACGAAATGACAGACAAGTGAGTTGACGGGACTTTATTTAAGTTTTCATTAGATCATTCATTTCATTAGATGTCACTGGATCAAACATTAGAAGTATAAAAGTATTACATTAGCTTGATTTGACCATCACCACAAAACATCTACATATTCAACAACCCGTGCCTTGCTTTGATGTGACTGGGTGTCCTTCAGATCCTCCATGAAGAATGGGCTAACTATGGAGCCATGCATAAATACCAACCTGTGGACCTGATCAGGTACTGAGCATTTAGAGCAAATAAAAATGGAAGCTATAGCTGAAGCTCGAAGCCACAATGTTCATTAAAAGCAGTAAAACAAAGCGTTGCAGATGATAAATTCTATTATTCTTAGAAATGTACCCTTGGGTTTTAATATATAAGGTTTGTCATGATGCTAGAGAAAAAGCTTGGAAGTTATTTATCAAAAAACAATTTTCATTTATGTGCTTTGCTAATTTCAGAGATGTCTTTCTGTATTTTATGTTCTTACGAGTCAGATTTCTATATTTTTAGCTGAAAGCAAATAGGTCATTTGATAGTGGAAACAACCAGGGGGTTATTAAAACATTTCTCTTCGGGAGCCCTGAATTAATCCAAAAAAATTAATTGACAAGAAGACGCTACTTAGGAGCGACCTTATCATGGACCAACGTTTTTGTTGAGGAAAGGTTTTGACAGATCAGATCAGACTATAGGTGGGAAAGTCATAAGAATTCCTTCTCTTAACAATTGCAAATGTCTAAATCTGCACTCTCAGACCACTAGTTTATACACTGTTTCTGTTTCGACAGGAAATACTTTGGAGAGCAGATTGGGCTGTATTTTGCTTGGCTGGGTGTTTATACTCAGCTCCTCATCCCTCCCTCTGTACTGGGCATCATTGTCTTCCTTTATGGCATATTTACTGTCGATGCCAATGTCCCAAGGTAGGCAGATACATACTTGAAATGCTTCTTTAATGAGTATCAAAAGCAAACAACGCACTCATGTTTATATTATTCTTTTTTGTGCTGTGTTTTTCAGTCAGGAGACATGTAATGAGAACCTGAACATCACCATGTGTCCTCTTTGTGATGGAGTGTGTGATTACTGGCAGCTGAGCACAGTGTGCTCACTGGCACGTACATCATACCTGTTTGACAACGGAGCCACTGTCCTGTTTGCTATTTTCATGTCTCTATGGGGTAACTACACATTTTTATTCACTTTCCCGATAAACCTAAAAATATTAGAAATGATATGATGAGCTCAAGGTACGCTGCTTTGCTGAAGGTACAGAGTGGGCAACTGAACGAGGAGCGCTTTCTTCTTCTTATTATTGTACATTGCTGTTCAAAGCTTTTTAAGTCATTTTAATTTAATTTAACTTTTCTTTTTGTAGCTGCCTGTTTTCTTGAGCACTGGAAAAGACGACAGATGTGTCTGAAACATGCCTGGGACCTGACGAGCTTGGAGGACGAGGAGGTATGAGAACAAATAGAAGAAGTTAGAAGTGCCTACACACACTGTACATACAAACAAACACATGAACTGACTGTAGCTTCTTACCTGTGTTGCCCTCATAAGTATGAATCTTTCTCTCAGTCTTTCACTTTTCATGAGCTTGTGAAAGCGCTAAGTCATCCAGGGTAACAGTGTTAACCTTTTGGCCCTGGGTCAGTCATGACGACAGCAAGTAGTTGTGGTTTGCGTTGCAGATTATCATTTCTCTCAGAATAGTGCCCTCCCCTTAACATAGACATACACAAACACACGTGGCCACCAATGTATGCATACACTAACACGACTGAAGACCGAAGGCTGTAATAGGATCGGCCTCTTCTTAAAGCACTGAACCTCCTGGGTAAGGTGACGCCGCAGGGTCATAACATAAACACTTCCAGCCTAACACACTCTCCTCTCTCCTTCTTCCTGTCATTTTATCTCTCTGTCTCTGCTGCCTGAAGGAGCGAGTCCAGGTGGGGAAAATTTAAAATTCTTTTAAAGCACTAATATACGCACTCAGAATATCAAAGTATCTCTGCCTATTTCTTATTCCTTCTTTTATTGAAAACACCATATAACTACATTGGCCATAGTTAATAGTCTCTATACTGTTGGAAAGGCAAAATGACCCAAAAAAAATAAAACTAACATTGAAATTGACTGGAATATTCATAACTATAATTGGCTATGAATGCTCCATGTTTATGAAAACAATAATGCAAAAAGGGGATTATTTGTAGTCTTTACTATTAAACAGTGTTAATTGTTTTGAGTGACTGATCTACAACTCAATCAGAGTCTCATTTTCATTTCATTTTTCTCTTTACTATATTTTTGAGAAGGATGTTATTGGTAGTCCATGTAGATCCACGTGTTTACTCCCCACTGAAGTGAATATTGTCCTCTACAGTAGGTTGTGAGAGTGAAACAGAAAAGACAGGGCATTAAAGTTCATTTCACGGTGATTTCAGTGGCTTTAACTAGTTACTTTAACCTGCATATTGTAAAGTAATGACTAGCCGAGACAAAAGATTGTGCTGTACGATGATTTTGTTTGTTGTGACGTGTATTTTGCTGTGTGTGCTTTGCAGGAGGAGCTGAGGCCTGAATATGAAGAGGCTCTGCAGGAGAAGAAGGATAAGATGAAAGCAAAGTTCAAAAAGAAGGTATTGTAGCTCTGTGTTTAAAGTTTAATGACTTGCAACACCAACTGGGCAATAATTCAATTGCAAAGTTTGTTTTTCTCACTGCCGGATTTCACTGTGTTGTAGACTAAAAGTGAGGATGGCGTAGATGGAGAAAAAGACCAGATGCTGGCCTCCCAGGTATCACTGCATTACTCTATCAGAGGGCAATACATGGACAACATTTCTGAGGGGAGAGGGCAGGGTTGCAACACTGAGCTGATTTAAACTTGCTTGACATGGAATAGGCACACAGTAGTAATGATAAATGAAAGCAGTACTGCTGTGCAAATAGTTACTGAAGCCTGTCTAAATATTTCACATGCTATAAAACCATTAAAGACTTATTATGTCTGCATGAGACTGTATGTCAGTGCATGAACACGGAACCCCCCCTCCTCACCTGCAGTGGGTGGTTGAGTCCAAAGCTGCTTACCTGCCTGAGATTAGCCCAGATTACTGATGGACAGAGAAAGGGGAGGAGGTAGAGGAAGAAGGGGACGGGATTGCTGTCCTTTCAGTTGGTAAACATGCATCTGCCAGAGAGAAAACATAACGTAATTAGTGTGTGCAGCACATGTGCTCGGCATTACTGTGCATCACATATGGCTCATTCATACAACAATGTTTTTGTTTGTCTGTACGTGTAACTAATATGTTTTTTTTTTTTACAGCAAGAGCCAGAGTCTCTGGACATTGAGGATCACCTTTCAGGTTACCTTATCAATGTGTCCACCTTACTATTTCTGGTACGACATTGATTATTTGTTGAATTCATATTCTCACTTTAATCCACTTTGTCTGTCTCCTTGTTGATCCTCCTGTTAATCTTATAATGCTGTAACAATGCTCCGTGATTATTGTAATTTATTATCGGGACATCAGGCGTTCAGCTCAAGTGAACATAAACACTTCCCTCTGTTCATGATTATCCTTACAGCTACATCATGTCTTCTCTCCTTATGACATCCAGTAATTCCTTTTTAAACTGCAGTGTTGACACCAGTGACCTAAAATTATCACAACCAATTTTTGCTGCTGAGAATGACAAAAGAGACAAATTGTCTAAACAAAGTGTCAAAATAGATCATTACATATACCAAACATTTAAAAACAGACATAGAGTACATAACAAAACTGCAACAAATAGACTTCCACGCTTGTCATCTAACCTTTTAATGTTATTTACATGTGAATGTTTTCAGGTCTTTGTGACCTTCTCTGCAGTGTTTGGGGTGGCAGTTTATCGTATCTGCATGCTTAGTGTTTGGTCCGTGAACCCTGATCCTGAGGCCAAGGCCAGTGTGAGGATGACGGTCACCACCACCGGCATCATCCTCAACATGCTGGTTGTTCTGGTGTTGGAGGAGGTCTATGGAGCGATTGCTGTGTGGCTGACTGAGCTAGGTATTGTACCCTTCTGTATACTGTATACTGCGGCTAACAGCAACCAAAATTGGATAAAAGCGGAGTAAGCCATTCTAATCCAGTACACTTTTTTGTCAAATTCAGTGAATATGTCCTCATGGTCCATTGCCTGTCTGTTCCCTGAGTGTGCTGTACACAGCCCTGGCTCAGTAAATGGGAAAAACAGAGTTGTTTTGACTGATCCACACAAAACTGTTCAGGGCGTGTTTGTGCTCATGTAATGGCAATTGCAAAGATGTGCGACTGCTAGCTATGTCACACAGATAAAAGTGTCATTTTTACACATAATGTCTCTTTGCCTTTTAATTTGCTGTAATTTTTTTCTGTCTTGCAAGAAAGTTATGGTAAAGATTCTGTTTGTTGAAACTGTAGCTACTACCAAACCCACTGAAGACCCTAAACCTTTTGGTAAAAATTAAAATTTTACCAGAAAAAGAATGAGACATACAAGCTCAATGATTTTACAGATACAGAATGTCTCTTTTCTGCACATGGTTTAACTATGTCCTACTTCGCCCCGCTTGGTTCAGAATTTGTAATTTATTTATTGTTAGGGATGATTTTCTGGCCACAGGGAACTGTTACCTGTTTTCCATATTAAAGTAGAAGTCTACTATAAATTGTTTATCTTAAGTTCACCGAAGATTGTCTGTGTCCTTTCCTCCAGAACTTCCAAAGACAAAAGAGGAGTTTGAAGAGCGGTTGATTTTTAAGTCTTTCTTTCTCAAATCCATGAACGCCTTTGCACCTATTTTCTATGTGGCCTTCTTCAAGGGCAGGTGGGTACAGTGTAAACTGCTTTGCGTTGCTTTATGTTTATACGGTATTTGCAAACTCTATAGGGTATCTATCTTTAAAATATTTGTAACTTTACTCAATACTAAGTATAGTCTTTATTTCTTATCATGTGATTTTTATTTGGACAGATTTGCTGGGCGGCCTGGTGATTATGTTTACGTTTTTGGGGATTATCGCATGGAGGAGGTGAGTTGAATTTCACACTTTATTATCACCAAACTAGATTGAATTTATCAGGTATGTGTTGGAGTGGTGCTTTTTGCTATTTAGCAACCTGTGAACCACAAGGGGGCGTTACAATAAATATGAACTCATTTTGGGTTTCTGGAGCATCACTGGAAAACTTTTATTCACCAAACTTATCACAACTTATGGAGTGGCAGTGGACTGCATTGCCCATCCATGTTGTCCATCATGCCGTTTGTTTCTGGATCGGAACTAGAAAACCATTTGATGTTTTTTTCTAGTGAACTAAGAGTTCTTGACTAACATCGCTAATAAGTACCACTTTTTGATGTTGTGGGGCTGGGGAGGATATGCCATGCTCTGATGTTGTTGAATATTGTGTATGTTCATGTAAATGTGCAGCTCTGTCTTAGCTGTGTTTTGAATTCCACAGTGTGCGCCCCCAGGCTGTCTCATTGAGCTGTGCATCCAGCTCAGTATGATCATGCTAGGAAAGCAGCTCATCCAGAACAATGTGTTTGAGATTCTCATACCGTATGTATTGGTTTTACTTCAAAAACATGTTTTTCTTTCCAAAGGCTATTTGTCATCCTGACCTCATTATTTCTGTGATTTATCTTGTACTCCCCAGAAAACTAAAAAAGATGTACAGAACAATGCAGGAACAAAAAGGTGAGAAAAGAGCAGCAGAGGATGAGGAGAATGAAACCGAAGAGAAAAGACCAAGGCAACAGTTTCACAAAGATTTTGTGCTGGAACCCTTTGAAGGAGTGACCCCAGAGTACATGGAAATGAGTGAGTTTCCTGAACCGCCATCCACATACTCATACATACATGCGTACATGACAGAATGTCAGGCTTTAAATTTGATTGTGTGTGATCCTGGTTGTATTTGTGTGTTACTGTCTACAGTAATCCAGTACGGGTTTGTGTCTCTGTTCGTGGCCTCCTTTCCACTGGCACCCGCGTTCGCTCTACTCAACAATGTCATTGAAATTCGACTTGATGCTGGCAAATTTGTCACAGAGATCCGGAGGCCTGATGCTGTGAGGTGTAAAGACATAGGTACAGATCACAAATAGGAGCATGCACACTCAGTTTCGGTGTGAATGTAAATCAGTCTGTCCCAGAACTTTTAATGACTTTCTTTTCTTTACTCCTCTGCCCCTGTCTGTTACCTGCCTGCCTGTCTATCTGTCACTTCCTTTTACCCAAATACACACACCATAAACCCTCATATACACAACTCGCACACACTTGAATGGACACAATTCCCATTCCCTCTATTTCTTTTCCTGTAAATGCTGTCATCAGGGATTTGGTACAACATTCTCTGTGGAATCAGCAAGTTCTCTGTCATTACCAATGTAAGTGTGTGTGTGTGGACAAGAATTACTTATGGTACGGAGACAAAAAAAACTGTTTACACAGTCACATATGGGGACTAAGCTTCCTTTAAGGCACAAAATACAGATCCCCGTAATGAAAACCAATACATTTTGGAGTTATGAGTTGCTTTTAGGTCACAGTTATGTTATGGTTACTGTAATGGGTAGCTTTAGGCATGCTGTGGTTAAAGTGTGGTTAAGTTTAGGGTCAGTCTCCAGGAAATGAATGTAAGTTAATGCAATGTGATGTAACCGTAGCTGTGTGTTTCTGTGGGTGTTTGTGCTTATGCATGCCCATTTGACCACTAGCAGAGAATGCCCTAAGCTTTGTGCAACATACTTTTTTGTTTGGTGAGAATAATTATAGTAAAGTTAAATAACAGAAAGCTATTTCAAAGAATATAGAAAATCATTTTCTGAGATATGAAAAAATACATACGCCTACATATAATAAAGGCAGATGCTATTTGCACCCAGGTGTCTGTAGCCAGTCATGTCATTTAATTCTTCTATTTTAACCTTACCAAGTAGTTTTGGTGTCTAAACCTAAATATCACGGCAGAATTGAACCCCTTTCTGTTGGGGTTTCACAGGAAGAACTGGAACATATTGCAATTGTTAACTTAACTAAGTACAGTTAGTATGCTGTAGAATAGATCCAAATGGTTATCAGTATTAATTAATTTCCTGTGGGTAGATATATGTTTTATGTTACAATAGTGAGCCTATTGAGTTGTATATAGTTGATGCCAAATGACTACATGAATATGTGACATACTGTATCTGTGGTAATATGGAGTTGTTTACTTCTTGTTGTCTTGTCAGGCATTTGTCATCTCCTTCACGTCAGAGTTTGTTCCACGAATGGTTTACCAGTACATGTACAGTGAAACTGGCACCATGAATGGCTACACAGACCACTCACTGTCCTACTTTAATGTCAGCAACTTCCCACCGGGCACCGCACCCACAGCCCCTGGAGTTTCCATGTGCAGGTGATTCTTTTAGTGTAGACCTACCTGGATCTTCCTTTAAATCCTTGAGCACAAATCCTAAATCCCAAATGTACCTGGGATTTGGAAAGTGTGGAATGTGGTATGATTAACAAGAAATTTGTCAGACTAATTCCTGAACAGAGATTTCTACGATTCATTCATGAAAATCATAATTTTGAGAACTGTAGAGAAGCTACTGTTAACTTGCCACTTTGTCTGTGTTGCGCAGGTATAAGGACTACAGAGACCCACCATGGGCATCAGATGCCTACACCTTCTCTAAACAGTACTGGTCTATTCTGGCTGCAAAACTGGCCTTCGTCATTTTCTTCCAGGTATGAAACCATGACATTTACACGTATGCTTATTTTAATATCTAAAATGTCTGATCTTCAAGTCTCTTTTGATGTAACTTAAAAATGTAACATTAGAGCTGATTTCTCTTTGAATGTGGCATCCCTGAACACATAAACATCACGGCATTGATCATTAACGTGTATGTGCAACAGTTATTGGCCACTTCCCAATCAACTTAAAAAGGTCCTGATACTGATGTGATGGATTGGTGCTACCCTCTTTTCATCATCCTACAAACCCAAAAATAGGTTCCCTATTATATTAAAAAAACAGCAGATTAAGTAACCAGCATCAATAAACTCTTCTTCCCTATAGAACCTTGCCATGTTCCTCAGCATGCTGGTTGCCTGGATGATCCCAGATGTACCACGGACTCTGCGGGAGCAGCTAAAGAAAGAGAACATGATGCTGATGGAGTTTCTGCTGAATCAAGACCAAGAAGCTTGTGTCAAAACTCACTCCCCAAGACGTTCCATCCCCTGCTTCCCAACCAGCATAGACATTGTTGTGGAGGCACCACCTGACGATCCACGACAGCAGCAAGTGCAGGAGGAGAAGGAAGAGGAGGAGGAGGAGGAGGAAGTGGGGGTTGAGTTCGATCTGGACGAACCCAGAAATACCCCTGACAGTGATCCAGAAATTGGGAAGTCATTCTTAGAAGTAGCAGAAAATGAAGATGAAGAGAGAGGAGCTAAAGGAGAAGATGTAGGTGAAGAGATGGAAGGGGGACAAAAGGAAACAGATAAAGAGATAATTGAACTGAATGAAAAAGAAGACAATGAAGAAAAGGAAGAAGTACAAAAAGTGGAAGCAGAGGAAAGAAAAGACGAGGAAATCTTTACTGTCGATTTGGACTTGTTTATGAGTGAACTGGGCATCTTGGGTGAGTGAACTAAGTGTATATGTTGTTTGGTGTCTTTTTTTTCCTTTTATTCTTAATTTGAATCCTTGTAAACAATATTTTAAATACATGTGTTTTTTTCTGTAGATGAACAACCCACATCAAGCACAACTGGAAACACAGAGCTTCCTCGCTCAAGCTCCAAACAGGAGTACCAGAAAGACCAAGAGCCTCCATCACATCCTGATCTACCATCTAAAAGAGGCTCAACTCAGAGTCTGAGGGGCTCCAGAACAGAAATTTCTTCAGACACTGACAGCAGGCTCTATGCACTAATTGCCCCTCCTCCTCCCAGAGAGCCTGGCCCAAGGGCAAAGGCTCGCTGCTCCACCCTGCCTTCGCGCCACAGAGGGGCTGAGGCGTGTTACAGCCTGCCACGGCCCAGCCACTCCACCAGCCTCACAAGGTTCCAGCAGGCTACCACACTTACTCCCCTGGTTCCCCTGGGTTCTTCATTATCTGCCTCAGCCAACCCCTTTTCTCCCCCACACACACCAGTGTCACCATTATCTCCACATCCCACAGAACCCCCGCCAGCCAACCCTGAACCTCCTCAGCCCAAAGCCCCCAGAGAACTGTTTGCACTGAAAGGCCCTCCGCCTCAACAGCCACGCTCCAGGGGCAAAGTTCGGTGCTCCACTCTGCCTCCACGACAAAGAGCCCCTGGTCCCGAGGAGCACTCCACCAAGCCTAGCCATTCCACCAGCTTTACAAAGCTGGGAGACCGTATACCCCCTTCCCCCAGCGAACTGAAGCGCAACACACCAGTATGAGGATAGGCAGAGAGGAGGGGGAGGAATATCCAGCCTGTCTGTGTCTGGAGCCTCCCCCTCTGTCTGCCCCCCCCCTACCTGCGTACATAATACCTGGGGTTTAAAGAGACCACATAGACCTCGAGAGACCTCCTTTTTAACTTCTTATTTGTTACAGACATATTTATATACCATTCTGGGATTTATGGCTGATCCTGACAAGGAGAGTTCTGGACAATTCAGAAAAAGACTGCAATACTCTGAAGCTCTCTTTGCCACGCCTGAAAGAATACCACTGGGAACTTTAACTCTTTCTATTGTTGTTTGGTTTTTTTGTTTTTGCCCACAGCTCAGTAGCCATTGCTCCTCTGTTGTTGTCAGTCCCATAAATGCAGCAGTACTGCCTTGTAGACCAGAGGAAGATGAAAAATATATAAAGCACATCTAGTATCAGCAGTTATGCTTGTAGATCTACAATACTGCTTGAGTACTGAGTTTTGATATATAAAAATGTAAAATTACAATAAAAGGACATATTTTTGATTTTTTTTTTTTTAATTCCACTCTGAAGTCTCGATGTCATGGGTAGGATGTGGTTGTCAATCTTTTTGGGATCAAGGCCCCCCTACCCATTATCCAGGTTCCTCACTGCCCTCCCATCAAAAAAATTTAATTATCTTCCCTAATTATTATTGTTATTGTCTGGGGGTTCCAGAAATGTTGAGCTTTAAACACTTAATTTCCTGCATTCTGGTGAATTTTATTAATTAACCAATTTATGCCCTTTTCCACATCAGTTTATGGTAGGAGTATCTTGATTTAGTTGATTCAGTTAATGGAATATACAGTGCTTTCAGATATTCTGTACTGGATTCAAAAATGTATTCTCCTGTTCCCTAACAGCCCTAAAAATGTGAAATGTCACAGCTACTAAAAGTATATACACAAGTTATGTTTTATTAATTTAGTATTGACAGGCAGCATGTTTAAAGAGGTCTAACCTGCAGCCTGTTACACAGTGGAGACCGATTTGTAGAATTCCATACTTGTAGATCTCACTAATTTTCCTCGACAACCTAGAAACATTGCACCAAAAAGCCTCATGTTGATGTTGACATATTTTATATTATATTTTATTCTTCTGAATGTATATGCGTAGCCTAAATAAATTCCAATTGACGAAATTCAAATTCAGAAGTCTCACATTCTCAATAAATCACAGCAGCAGCTAATATGGGAAGTTTATTTATTTAACCAGTGAACAAGGTTTAATGGGCAGGAAAAACAATGATGCTAGCGACTCACAACTTACTTGGTTTTGGCACTTTTTGACACAAAATGTCCTAATGTCAGTCTCTTCCTCTTTTTCCTTCTGATTAATTGTAGTAGCTTTTATCCCACATTAATAAGAGCGGAGGTAACGAGATCACTGGCATCTACTATCTTTCTGTCTTTATCGGTCTCTCACTGCAGGATTTCAGCAAAACTGATGAGGTGATTTTTTATGAAACTTGGTGAAGGGTAGAATGTGGGTCAGGGAAGAACCCATAAAATATTGGTGTAGATCCATAAACAAAAACAGAAACTCGGCCTTTTTCCTGGAGTTTAGTTGAATTAGTGAACCTGGTGGAGGTGTGCTCTCTCAGTTCTCTCCGCAGCAGCAGATCAGCTCATTTAACCTAAGACACCTCTAATAAATGTGTTCTTTGTGGTTTCTTTAGTCATGGCAGTGAGTGAAGAAAGTAAAACTATATTTCACACTATGATGATGATCGAGGTTCGAGTTGCGGGGGCGGCAGCCTCAACTATGACGATTAACCCTTGTATGGTATTCGGGTCAAATTGACCCGTTTCAAATTGTTACAAAAAGAAAGAGTATATAGTAAAAAAGTATACATTTTTTTCTACCTGAAACTCAATGACCTTATCTTAGTTTCTGTGATAAACATGTACAATATATACCCTTATATACCCT
>JAPQRN010000022.1:10565487-10576308 GCA_037367275.1 Coranthus polyacanthus
TCAAAGCCCTTGTTTACAACGTTATTCATAACATTCTAAACATCAAACATTTTCTCACACTATACGTCTCACACCTGTACATCAAAGAGATCAATACCTCTACATCACATACACAATCTAACACCCTCAGTACGACCCGATTATGACCCGAGGTCGACCAGAGGATCTCAAAAGTAAAGGCAACACAAGGGTTAAACTTCAGGGGACATCCGAAGGTTTCACGGATCAGCTATGGTCAGTTACACAACTATTACGAACTCCTCGTTCTCAGCTGGACACAGGCAGGCTGGTGGTAATGCTTGAACTCAGCTGGTCAGATGGCAGCTTCAATTCTGTGTCTTTGATAGAGAGTAAGACGCTTTCAACCTTAAACGCCAAATGTCAAATTGAACACTTTGAGAACAGCGAAGAGTGACCAAAACTGAAGCTTCTCCAATCACCCTCATTTTGAAACCGTTTAATCCTTGGGTTATCGTGGCCACACTGTTCAAATTCCAGCCTTCTAGCCCATGGTATTTTGGAATTTTGACACAGAATGTTAAATGACATTGAAAGTTCAATATATGGAGTGAGAAATAACGCCGTGTGCAATGTTACTCTTGTCTATTGAGATGGAGAGCCAACAAAAAACAACAACGGCTTAACATTCATTACAGACCAAAAGGAAATCCTGACAGGTAGATTGTGACAGTAGCGTTTGATGCTTTTATCGTGTTGTCTCTGTTGCCCTCTGGTGTATGGTGAAGCACTAACAAATTATTCTGCTCTCTGTATTTTAATGTGACGTCTCTGTGATGGTATACTTTTGTATCCCTCTCAAACACAACATTTTAAAACATTACGTGTCAATTTTAAATAATACCTGTAAATTCCAGGTTATCCAGTTAAAACCGAGCAGGTGTATTTTAACAGAGATCACTTGACTAGTGTTGATATGGGTGGTTTATCAAGCTCGGCAATCATTTAAGCAGTGTGATGTTTCACTCTCTCTCTCTCTTTCGCCAAAAGTTTCTTTTTTTCTCCACTGTCCAGAACCTGCATTAGCTCCTCCTCTCTTGCCCAGCCACTGAATGGGCCCTTTGTGGGGGCTTCCCAGCATTCCAAGGGAATTCTTGCAGGTGAAGATACACAAATAATCCTGCTTTCAGGCGACTGCATCTGCTTACCGTAAACAGGAGGTGAAAATTCAAAATGCTCCCAGGGCAGTTTGAGGTTTCAGGCAGTGAGCAAACGCTGTTTTAAAGGACTTGCATTAACTATAAGGGTGTGATCATCAGAGCAGACAGAGTGGGAGGGAAGGATCTCATTCTTTCGAACCAGGTGAGCGACCACACGCATGCTCCAAAAGTCAACATGCTCACTGGAGCCTGTTGCCTTACACACAATGAGGTACATCGTGCAGATTAGGAGAAGCATTAGCTCAGGAGTAAATATTTGCCTTCCTTTTGTACTTTTTATGCTTTGAAGAATGGCTACACTCTAGATGAAGCATATAGAATCTAACAGGGCTGCTATCTGGTTTGGATAAGTGCTATAGAATATAGATTTCTATAGAAGTAACAGACTGGTTTTACACAGAGAGGTCTTTGGAAAACACTGAACTACACACACACACACACACACACTGGGAATACCGAAGGTGAGTGTATAAATGCATGAGTATGTACACACATTTACTTCCACTTATTCTCTAACTGGCATGCAACAAAGGATGCAATCACTTCTACGGACATTTTAAGAGATGAAGTGGAGGCTGTTTGGGTTTCTCACAATATTTTAGTCCGTTTTACTGGATTTTGTTATACACACTCTTTCTATGTCTACCTTCTGCCTCAGCTTCCTTTCCTTCCGTTGGAACTTGTCAAGACAACACTGCCTCCAGGTATGTGTGCTGGTTTTCCCATGCTGACTTATTAACGAACACTGAGTTCAGGGACGTACTAAATGTGAGTTAGTCTTTATCTCAGTGAATGAATTAGGACTGAGCTTTTTTAAACATTTATGTTTATTTAGACAGGCAAAGACCTCAGCTTTCACAGCACATTTTGAGAATAACTGTAACTGTTCAAGCCATATGTTTTTATGTACATAATCTGTGATGGGCAGAGTCCACATAAGGAAGGACTGAGCCGTCTTTAATCTTTATCTATACGATTTGCTCCTCACCCTTTTTATCTTTCTTGCCCTTTGATATCTTGCTCTGGCCCATTGCTGTAGCTGTTAAGTATCCCAGTCTGTGTCCAGATTTTTTTTTTTTTTAACTGATTTAGCTGTATACAATAAGTGGGAACTAACTTGAGTCATTTGCATGCTAAAAAAATACATTTTAACAAATCTATCCACTTCAATTTTGAGTTATTTTAATCCTTCAGTCTTACGTCAGGATTTTCTCAAGGCAGGTAAAAGATCTACCTGTGTAGTATGGCATCATCACTTATTTGCAATTAAAACCAGAGACTTTCATGCATCACATGTGACTTCTTCAATAAATAACTGTGAGCACTTAAATGTGAACTAAAATGCTTCACATTATTGTGTGATGTAAAACGTTTTGCTTTTTCATCGTTGAATTGTTTGCCAGCAGCATGTTGCAGATGGTCAGTGACTGGCTGTGGTGGGAACGTCTATGGCTGCCAGCAAATGTCTCCTGGTCTGATCTGGAGGACAATGAAGGTCGTGTCTACGCGAAAGCCTCTCAACTTTATGCTGCCCTGCCCTGCGCCCTCTGCCTGCTTCTAGTCAGATACCTGTTTGAGACGTAAGAACGCACAGTCTATGAGTAAAGGTGCCTGGGTGTGTCTGTATAGTATTGCAGTCATCTTATTTCAGAATACTGGAATTATGTTGCACAAGCTGTTTGGAACAATGTCATGGTTATTGTCATGGTGAATCCTCTCTGTTTTCTCTGTTGCAGATGTGTGGCCATGCCACTGGCTAATACTTGGGGAATCAAGGACAAGGTGCGTCTTGTAGCAGAACCTAATCCTGTCCTAGAAAACTACTTCTGCACCCAAACACGGGTTCCATCACAGGTATGTCCCAGATGAGAAGACGTTTTAATTTGTATTTTTTTTTATAAAGCATTGCTGTTTTCACTGTTTCACTGTCTTTTAAATTAGCACAACGTAACCTAAAAATCTTCCCGTACCAAACGCAATGCTGGTGTGAATTTAAAGATGTGTACATTTCATTTTGGAAGAAGTGTAACAAGTAGATCCTTTTCCCTTTATCTTGCGTCAGGCGGATGTGTTGCCCCTGTGTAAGAAGACCAGCTGGCCGGAGAGGAGAGTTCAGCTCTGGTTCCGGAGGAGGAGGAACCAGGAGCGTCCAGGGCTTCGCAAGAGGTTCTGTGAAGCCAGGTATGCGTGTGTGTGTTTGTACACTGTTTTGCACATAACTCTGTGTATGTAAGTACATCACGTTATCTTCTTGTCTGTCAACAGTTGGAGATGTGTGTTTTATTTTTTTGCATTTTTTGTTGGAGTCGTAGCTCTCTATGATGTAAGTAGTTTTGCTGTTCATACATGTGTTATTATGGGACTCGTTTCTATCTTTGCAGCTGTGTGATGTTTCTCTTCTACTCTTCTAATTCTGCTTTACTTTCTTTGCTTCTCTTGTCTGACTTTCTATTTGGAAGAAACGTGTTTTAAGTCCTTTCTGTGGTGTACTTAAAACACGTTTCTCTTCTTACCTCGGTTCTACATATGCTTCAGGGTTTTTCTCACACTTTGTCAGTTGACATGGCAGATGAACATGCATGAGCTAGTTGCCCAACATTTTGCACCATCCCCTCACGCTACTCTTTTTTTCCATTGTTTCTGGTGGATTTAGAAACCCTGGCTTTATAATCTGAAGGAAGTTTGGGCCGGTTTTCCAAAACAGGTAAGCATTTTTACTATCCCTATTATGGCTGCTAAAGTATAATATCACAGAATGTGGCAAAACATTTATGTGCATTGTGTGTCCATGCAGTCCATGTTGCAATCTCAGTACTGGTACTACCTCTTGGAAATGGGTTTCTACCTTTCCCTGATCCTCAGCCTCACATTTGATGTGAAAAGGAAGGTAAGTCTATTGTGACTCACTATATTACAAATACTGCTTGTCCTGTTTCTGTTACAAACATGTCAAGATGGGTTTCATATAAAAAATACTAACATACCGTCTGTATGCGTGTAGGACTTCAAAGAGCAGGTGATTCATCATATAGCAACACTGACTCTTCTGAGTTTCTCCTGGATTTCAAACTACATCCGTATTGGCACTCTTGTGATGGCAGTTCACGACTCTGCTGACATCCTGCTAGAGGTCAGTGCTGTTCCTATTTCACTGTATATGCAGTACATGCAAATTTATGTGATATCGATTTTCATACTGCAGACTTGGTATTTGCAGCTCGCTGTGAGATGTCACACTGTTATGAAGAAGCTGACATAAAGAAACAAGCATTTCCCCATAATGGAAAATGCTAGTTGAAGATAGCAAAGCTCTGTTTTCACATCTTTAAAGCAAAGGGTATTTTTTAGGTTTTTTAAGTTCAACCTCCAGTTTTGAAAACCAAAATGTATTAGATTGGCTTCTTACTCAGAGGGCAGAGATAGAGGTAATCAATTCACTCCAGTTTATATACAACATACTTACGATATGCACAAGAACTGTCATAGCTAAAGGCACATAAATAAGTGAAAAAGTCTAATACACTGTTCCTTCTCTGCGTTACCTCTGTGCTTCTTCCCTCTTGCAAGAACACAGAGTTGAATTGAAGATTACATAGCAATAAACTAAAAGGTGGGGACAAGCACCACTGTATATTTATGGTATTTTTATCTATGCTAGCTGTACATATATGGCTCATATACACAGTAAAACAGGAATTATACCTCAAGTTTACATGCAACAATGTAGATCACTCGTTTAGCAAAGCATAAGGAGGATTGTTTTTTTCCCAGTGGATTCTGATTTAATAACATCGTATCAGATATACATTGGTATACCTGAACAGACATTGTTAAAAAAAATGTGATGACTACATAATGAGACTTGTTAAACGAAGGCTTAACTTAAACAATCATGTTTTGAATGATTAGAAAACATGAAATCTTGTAATGATCATTACATTTAACACTTGTTTCTAGTCAATAAACTACAGTATGTAATGGAGACGCTGTACCTCAGAGACCTCAAACATGTTGTTAGCCATCTCTGTTATGCAGTTTCTTGCTATTTGCCTATAAATACAGCATGTTGATATCATTTATCTGGATTAGGGTGCCAATATGTCAGTCGAGACACTTTATCTGTGCAGTTAGTTATAATATCGATACTGCAATTTTATTACTGACTGCGAACCTATCCAACAAGCAACTTATTGTTACTTTCCTTTTCTTTTATCTCGCAGGGTGCAAAGGTGTTCAACTACGCCAAGTGGCACAAGACTTCGAATGCCATGTTTGTGGTGTTTACATTTCTGTTTATGGTGACGAGACTTGTCCTTTTTCCTTTTTGGTAAGTGTGCAAAGTGGAAAGCTGCGACAGAATATATGACGCTGATTTTGGTTTACTCCGTAGAAATATTCTTTGTGCATATCTTCAACAGGCTGATCCACTGCACATGGGTGTACCCACTGGAGGAATTTGCTCCCTTCTTTGGGTACTATTTCTTCAACCTCATGTTGTTGGTTCTACAGATACTTCACCTCTACTGGGCTGTTCTCATATCACGAATGCTTTTCAAGTTTATCTTCAGCAAGGTGAGTTTACAGGTGCATCTGTATGTGCCTATGCAAAGAAAGGAACTTGACGAGCAGCGTCTGCAATTTGTCTTGTTGCTGCTCTTTTGTTCACCCTCATTGTCAATCTCTCCTTTGTGGCTTAATCCTCCTGCAGCTGGATGGTGATGACAGGAGCGATGCAGAGGAGGAGGATGACAGTGATCCACCGAAAGAAACAAACCACAAACTGAATCATGTGAATGGCTCTGGAGCCAGAGGCCGGGCCAATGGCCACTGACAAACACAGACAGACAGAGAAGAAGAGGACTGCATACAGCCATGTGGACATCCTCAGTCTGGATAACAACGGTTAAAATCTAATGATATATATATATAGAAAAGACTGAGATTATTATTAAAGGAACTGTGAAGGGTGAACCTATACTATAACCTGATATGAAGCACTAACTCACTAAATACAGTAGGCGACATTTAATAACATGTTATTTTATTATCACTCTTCATAAATAAAAAAACGGAATACTCCAATTATTTGTGTATTTTGATGAGTAGTCCAATGTCCAAGTCTACATGTTTTAGCTTGTGGGGCATATTTGCATGTATGTTAATGTTAATACAAAACTAAAGCAATACAGACACATTTATGTTTTTATGCTGTGACTTGTGTATGTTCATCTGAAGGTGTGTTAGTAGCTTTTCAGTACTTGACCTTTTCCTGCTTGGCACCCGAGGAGGTTAGACCTGTATTATTATTATTATTATTATTATTATTATCTGTGTGTAACTATCAAGCGCTGTAGCAGCACGCCCTCTCGCGATAATAATGGGTACTACCGCTTGGTCAGTTTCCATAGAAACAGCTACACACAAGCTTCAATTTGTCCTATTATTGTAGAAATTGTGGCTAAATTGTAAGCAAGCATGGCACAGGAGAGAACGTATCGCACAAAAGTAAAAATCGGAAATTGGATGGAGGACCTTCATTTACAAGAGGTTTGTTTTCCAAATAAACCTGTAAACTTCTACAAACGCTGAGTTAAATCCGAAGGACCGATATCTAGCGTTAAGGCTAGCTAGCTATTAGCCTAACTACTGCAGGAGACGTATCCCACATGTCTGCAGACTTCCTCTCTTCCGTCTTTTTTTCGTGATTAAATGCCTTTGCACACACTCGGGGATAAGTAACGTTAGCTATATGTTTTGAAGGGTGGGGAGGGGTTAGCAGTGAAGCGGGTAAGAGCAAGAAAGATGCGAGTGAAAAATGTACCTAATAACGCCGGTACAGCTAGCTTACTGTTCAATCCACGTGTATTTTGTGTACTTGGGGACAGTGCTGGGATTGATATTCAGATCTCGAGCACTGAAAATACTCCACTGAAAGTAAAAGTTCTGCATTCAAAGCCCTAATTTGGTAAAGGTATCATCAGCAAAATGTGCGTAAAGTGTGAAAAGTAAAAG
The DNA here is from genome assembly GCA_037367275.1 of Coranthus polyacanthus. NCBI lineage: Eukaryota > Metazoa > Chordata > Actinopteri > Kurtiformes > Apogonidae > Coranthus > Coranthus polyacanthus. The sequence goes on from JAPQRN010000022.1 coordinate 10,572,678, forward strand.
TAGTCACTGTGCAGTAAAACGATTCTTGTCAGTGTTTTATTATTAACCATATTTGATGCTTTCGGATGCATATTACTGCTGCATTAATGCGTATGTTTTACTGTTTTAGATTAAACTGGGGTCCATTTTAACTTTACTTTATGAGGTAGTGTAATCTACAATGTAAAAATGTATCTTACTTCAAATGGAACTATTAAAGAAAAGTACAAGTACCTCGAATATTGAGAAAAATGACATTACATAACATTACATTCCACTACTGGACAGGAAATCAAACTGGGGACGTTGCAATTTGCAAGTCGACTTGACTTTGGGCCATCCTGTTGAATATTTTTATGATGACAATTCTGCCGTGCCATATTAAAACAAAACATGCACTGCATATCTCTGCAGGATGAAATGAAAGAATATTTGGAGAAAAGAGAAAGAGGCGAGCTGACGGCCCAGAAAGTAGACTTCCTTAAAGAGAACCTTCTGAGACCGGTAAAATGTTTTAAATCCAACTAATGACGCCATAAATGAAGACATTAATGTCATGAAAATGACTGGGATGGTATTAATGATGGCGTTTGTGCACGTACACAGGTGAATCTCTCTGTGACAAAGGATGGCGGACTGCACTTTGGGGATGCTGTGATGTTAGTGAACATGGGAGGGCAGAACGGGGAGTGTAGCGCAGTCAGCATCAACGCAGACATTAACCGTTTGACAAAAGTCCCTTCGCCTGGCATTCAAGCCCCTTGTGCGATCAGTGCGGGAAGAGGTATTCAACCCTGCACACGCACTGCCTTCATCATAACCAGGTACACAGACAGACACAAAGCTGTGACTTGCACCCAAAAACATACATGGTAACGCATGCAGACGCAAACATGCAACTCTGCTTTTGTGACTGCAGTGTAGACGGCAGTCCTGAAGGGTCAAGTCTGCATTACGAGCAAAGTTTTGCCCTGAAAACAACAAGCGGCTTTGCCAGAGGCGTAAGTACACGGATACATACAGGTGTAAAGTCTAGTCATTCATTTAGTTTATGTGTTTTCCATTTATTACACTGATTTTGTCAAATAATCAAGATTCTGTAACATGTGATTCTTGAAAATAAAAGGGCATGTACACCATGTTGTTAGTTTGTAACCGAATTGTGTGTTTTTTAAAATTTTTTCTCAGCTTTACTTGACGAGCGACATACACAGTTTTCAAAAGGTAATGTACATTTGAACACAAATCGCTTCATGTCATCAAGAAGACACACCAATACCCTGCACAATGACCATATACTGCATTTAACTGCATTTTAATACATATTGTATTCCACTGTCGTCAATCTCATATTGTTGTGACTTCGTCTGAAACGTGCACAGAAGTCCCGCTTCCAGGAAGTGAACTTGGAAGAGGAAGGTTCTTTTACGTCACGGTGGAAGTTGGTGCACTTTGACCCCCAAGAGAGGCTTGAATGTGAGGGTCAACCTGTTCCTGTAAGTCTATCCTCTGACTTATTCTGGCTGTTGCAAGATCAGCACTTTCTCTTGATAAACTCTTATGAAAACAAAGTAGGTGCAATGCTTAGACTGAATGTATTTCTTTTGGTTTCCTTCACCTTCGCTGCATCGTATTCACGAAGGTTTTTTTTTTTTTTTTGTCTTCCAGGCAAATGTGAAGGTGCTTGTTATGCACTGCATGACAAACCAAGCTCTTGCTGTTCTTGGCGATCAAGTATTTTGGTATTTCTCACTTCTGTTTTCAAACATTAACAAAGGGAAATATGTTGTCAGTTTATATGTAATGCCTCTTGATTTGTGTTGCACGACTACTCACCGAAGGTGAAATGAAACCAAACACCCTGATTAGACGTTTATTTTCACGTTTAGGCAAAACATAAAAAAATCCCATAAAAAAACATGTATTCAAACAAACAGAATTGAAATTGTTTCAAAAGTTGTGCCTTCGATTGCAGTTGCAGTCGCTGCTGGACGTCCAATATGGCCGTCAGACCTAACATTGCACCTACATGTCCACTGTCATTCTGTTGTATCTTTGCAGGACCAGATTTGGCAAAGAGTATGAGGTGACAGCTCGCACCTTTTTGGACTCCCACAAAGCTGAACAGGACAACAACCACTGGATACTGTGCACCTCTGACCCTGCAGGGGAGGGGCTTCTATTTTTCAACCACCCACCGTCAGCACCGGCAAACGCTGGCATCTAGATCTAACCAAATACACTCAACCTGTACAAATAGGACAGACATATACCGCGACATTTTCAGCTTTTTTAAGGTAAACATTTTTGTGTGTTTGGACCACTGATCATTTTTTTCTTGCAACAAAGATCTAAAAAAAAAAAAAAAAACCTAAACTCTAACCCAACAACAAACAATGAAACAAGTCTCAACCCTAAAATATGTTTATTTTATTCATTTAATTGAACACATTAAAAGAGCACTGCTTACTTCAGGTCGATGCACCTCAACTAATTTCACCACCAAAACGTACATTGCGACTCCAATGACGCTCTCACGACAGCAGAGGGCGACACTTACACACTGAAAACACGTAAACAGCGTGAACCTGAATCTCAGGCGTCTCCGAAAGTCGATGAACACAAACAGGATTGGTCACTTATCCGTAGTCTCATCGCATTAAACTCCGTTTTTCCTTCTATGTGGTATTTTAAAGTCACTTCAACGTGAAGACCATCGGAAAACGTTTTAAAAGTAGAAAGTATTAACCTATTATTACAGCTGTTATAAAAACCAAGCTATTTTATTTCAAATTCAACACAATGAGGATTACGAAGCGTTTATCATTCATCACTGTTTAAATTGCGAATCTATGAATAAACTTTGAAGAAGTCCTACGTCTAAGATAATGCGTGTCTTTGTTTATTGGTGTATTTAATTGGTGATGTTAAAAATCAAAGTGCTTAAATTATATCAACATAATAAATCCCTTGAAATGTTCACAAGACGGAACAAACGGACGGTACAAAGAGCAAAACAACACAACATGAGAAAAGAGTAAATACAATAAATAAGACAAATGTAAGAAATATAACTTTTTTAAATATCCAATGAAGGTCAAGCTGGGGGTACTTTTTAATTTTAATATACAGAATCAGCTCGGGTTATTATCCCAAACTTCAAAGCAGACTCATTTGAAATGCCAGTTTAAAACAACAACACATTTTCAAGTCGGTTTTCTAACATGGTAACATGGAAACTTCACAGATTTCCGGTGAGTTTCAAAAGCCTGCAGCCTTCGAATAAAACATCAATCTAACATAAGAAAGAAAGAAAAAACCCATGAGAAATGTCGACTCGATAATGGTGAAATGAACCTGCAGCTCGGTCTAATAGGTGGTAAAACGCGCTTTGATGCCCGGTGATGTTCGGAACTGCGTCCAGAATCAAACGAGAGCGACGCCCATTTCACACTGCGCCGCCGCTGCCGCCGCCGCCGCTGCCGCCGCCGCCTCTGCCGCTGCCGTCTCTGCCGCTGCCGCCGCCTCTGCCGCTGCCGCCGCCTCTGCCGCTGCCGCCGCCTCTGCCGCCTCTGCCGCTGCCGCCGTCTCTGCCCCATTCAATGACCGAGTAACAAAGACAAAGAGGAGGAGACGCGGTCTGACAAACACA
>JAPQRN010000022.1:10585549-10598046 GCA_037367275.1 Coranthus polyacanthus
ATTTGGATTGTTTTCAGTTTTATTCTCGCCTTCGGTGACAGTAAACTAATATCTTTGGGTTGTGCGTCGAAATAAGACACTCGAGGACATCACCCTGGACTTTGGGACATTTTCTAACATTTTCTAGACCAAGCAATCAATCGACTAATCGAGGAAACAATCCACAGGTTAATCGACGGTGAAAATAACGGTTAGACGTGTTCCTAATGTGCACCGTGTGAGCATCCTATCATCTTAAATATTATGGATGCATCATTTCGTCACACGGCCCCCTCTACGACACCTACTAAATGAATTCAGCTGTCCTCAACATATGGATTAGTAACGTGGCTGCCAGGCAGACAGGTAATCTGGTTCATTTGGGGCCTCTGAGGGTCTTGGGTCCCACGAAAAATGTGGTTGGTTTTGCTCAGTAAACATTAAGACGCACATATGTATGTACGTAGTTAAACGTCCACCTAAGAGCCACCCAGTCTCTCCCATTAAACAAGAGGAAAGTACCTGTGGTCTAATAATTCCAACGATTTTGGACCTACTTATGGAAAAGAAAAAAAAGGGAACATCCCTGTTACGCAAAAAAGAGGGCCATTCAAGGGGGTCCTCGGGAAAAAATCAAAATAAAAAATCAACAGCAGATGAACGTGTTGCGTCTGTATAGACTACACGCAGCAGTCAAAGAAATAAAAGATAAACCGACGCATCCCCAGACGCTCCGTTTTGGAGTGCGCGCTGTAATACGCATGTGATTCGCCGTGTCTTGGGGTTTTTTTTTTTGTTTTTTTTTTTGTTGAGAATCCCCGAGCCAGAATCCAGTCCGGGTTTTCCTTCTCGCTCCCGGCCACCTTATCCGTAACACTATGTGTTTCAGTGTGAGAGAAGCCGACTCTTGTTTACAGCAGAGATTCCACGTAGGAGCGGAGACCCACAGCCTGCTTCAACCGAGGGCGAACCGTAGGATTTCAGCCTCTGGAATACACGCCGGGCTTTCGTTTTTTTTTCATTTAATTTTATTTTTTTTCTTCCAAAGAGGATAAAGGCAAAAAACAAAAAAAAAAAAAAAAAAAAAACGAGAGCCACTCTTAAAGGGCAGCTCCTTGGACATATTCTCCCTCCCACCCTAGCCGAGGTCGTCTAGCTGGAGAGCTGGAGACCCATTCTCTTGCGTGGCACAAGTCTGGTGTTTTCTTTCAGCTGCAAATCCCGACTGACGGCACAGATAAGTCCCGACCCGAGGAGCTGGAAAATTGGTTTTAAAAAAAAAACAAAAAACAAAAAACAAAAAAAAAAAAAACGACTCCTCACTTCGGGCCAGGACTGCTCGTTGGGGATCGAGAGTCTGTGCGGGCTGAATGGCATAGGCAAAAAAAAAAAAGGAAAAAAAGAAAGGTTTTTCATTCATTTTTCAGCCTCCCCAGCCACCACCCCTGTGGATCTGGACGTGTTTTCTTGCCCCCTCCTCCCCTCACACAGAGTCATTCACACGGGGGGATTCTTGAGAGCAACACTGGCGTTAATTTATTTTGCTGGTATACGCTACTAATAATAAGCTTTAATCAGTTGTTTTACTGTCGGTACCGGGCCTGGTCGCACTGTACGCACGCTGCTGTTTTCAAGAGATGGAGACTGAAGATGGGGATTACCATCATTTATCCAGAAAAATCACTGGCTTGTGTGCCATACCAGCCGACGTCAAAGTATCCTGCGATTGGCAAAAATAGCGAACTGTTTTATTTTTGTCCCCCCCCCCCCCTTTAAAAAAAAAAAAATCCGTGTCATAACAGTTTGTAGATATATATTTATATTTGTAGAGACACACGGGCAACCACGCATTTGCAGTGCACCAGAGAGTAGCCTGTTCGGGCTCACAGACACGTTTATTTATTTTTGATTTTTTTTTTTTTTTTTTTCCCAAAACATTTTTTTTTTCACGTTGAGGATCTCTTCTTTTTTTTTTTTTTTTTGGTGCAACTTCATCAGGCTGTATTATATCCTTTTCGTCCCTGCCTTTTTTTTAATTGGGGGGGGGGGTGGAAGAGGTGAATAATGTTCAGGAACATGAGATCTGACACACCGACGTGTAGCCCGACCTTGTTTTGGGGTTTGATGCTGTCTGTCTCCAGTTTCTGCATATGGTCCACATATGGAGAGAGTAAGTATTCTCATTTCAAAAAAATAAATGTTTTGCCTTTAAGTTTTATTGTCTAAATAGTTCAAGGCCCTTAATAACGTGGGACGCCGTGGCTCGTTTGAACCTACTTGTGAAGCAAGATTGCCCGGTGGGGTGGATGTGTGTTGAAATGTTTCAAAGCAAATGAAATGAAACGAGATTCAAAATAAATATCGTTGGTAGGACTTAGGATGTCCAGTAGAGCAACACCAAACGGGCTTTACGCGCACCGACGTGCGTCTTGTCATATATTAGAGGACCATGTGGTATACCGTCATTAGGTTGGACACGTTCAACCCAACTCTGCGCGTTACAGCAAATATCACCACATTTTAATGAAGCGGTGCTGTTTTATTTAGAAACAAGGGGGAGCGATCGGAGCATTCGTCGCCGCGATCTTTCCCGTTAGACCTCCGGAAAGCAGAGGATGAATTCAGGGACCAGTGCTGAAGGTTACTACGACCATGTGGCCATTTTGCATTTCGTAGTGTGGCGTCGCTGCATGCGCAGAAACAACCATAATCAGTCAAAAGCTTTCCATCTCCAAAGACAGTCGCAATAAACGATTAAGTGGAAACGTAGTCTAGCGGCCGACTATCATAAATAGTCGTCATTAAAAAATAACACGCAAGCGATTTTGTATTAAAGTATGCAGTGGTAACAAATGTAGGAACCGAGTTTCGTGTATTTCTAGTCTATCCCTGTAACACCATCTTTCACACACAACAAATATATGTGTAATAACAAGCGTGCAAATAGTTTTCATCTTCGCCATGTAAAACTTAGACGTGTAATAAAGCTTGAATAAAAATGCAGCATGTTGTCATTGAGAAATGCAGGATGTTTTTTTTTATTTATTATTATTTATTTGTATGTATTTACCTTAAAACTTTCGGTTTGTGTTCGTGTGTCTCAGCAATCAAACATCTGCCCTTTTTTGAAACCTAAAGCAGTGAATTCCATGTGGCATAATAATAATAATAATTAAAAAAATAAAAATGTCATGAGCTTGTGCTTTGCTGTGACTTAAATGTTGTGTTTTTTTACGGTTTAAATGTCCTCATCTAATCTAAAGTAATCTTATATTATCTAATCTTCTGGCTATAAAAGAGCAGTGGACGTCAGGGCTGCTTTTTTGCCATTGCTGAAATAGAACAAATGGGAATCAATGAGGGTCACTGAGGGTTGCGTCCCTTTTTCATTTGTCATATCAGGCTGTGCGTTGGGGCTTTTGTAACTGCATTTTGCATATTAGCCCTTTAAGAGGACTGTCTCAACAACGGGTAAAAAAAACAAAAAACTATTGAATTTAACCATAAGAAGTTGCTACAAGATAGTTTTATGCAGTTATATCGACGTTTTTTTTTCAGCTGACCCTGCTCTTTGTCTGTGAACTAAATATTTTACAGGAGAGAAAAAAAAAAAGCATGTGATAAGTTTTTATTATGTTTGCTAGTTTAAACAGGGAAAGAATGTGGTTTATGCATCCGGAAGAATTAGGTTTTAGCTCAGAACGCTGTTCTTTGTTTCTCCGTTTGCATTTTTTTGGTCAAAAAGGAGGTGTGGTATTAAATGTTTGAAGTCGAACACTAGGTACTGATCCCTTGCCTGCTGGTCAGTTAACTTTCAGACCTTTCCAGGTGCGTGCTTCCACCTTGAGCCCAAACACAGTGAATGTGCGCCGTTTTAACTTAGCTTGGCTTTGTTTGTGTGTGTTTTCTCTTCACATCGCTTCTGTACCAATTTGTGTTTTTCCTGAGAGGATGTGTTGCGTGGTAGAGACAACTTGGGACATGGGAAGGAGACACGAGACTGACCTCCATTAGCATTAAAATAGGAGAAAAAAAACTTAATTCAGTCCTATTGACCAGTTGTCAGACCACAGCCATGCGGGGGTGCATTTCTTTGCACCCTTCTGAGATAGAGAGACACCCATGAACACAGTTGGGGGCTGGGAGACAAGTGGCTGCTTTTAGATCTTGACGATCGGTGGTGTATAATACATCAGGCCCTCCAGAACAAAGAGTTCAAAGGCTTCAGTGAATATCAAGACAGCGATGGGTTTCACCAGTTGGGAGTGATGTTTACTTCACTGTGCCTGTTGTAGGGTCAGAATTCCCACCTTCTATCATCACTTCACGGAAAATCACAGACACCCAAGTGCTCCATTAGGGGTTGAAAACTTTTTGCCGTGTTCGTTTTTAATAATCTGTCCACACCAATAAAGTGTAACGCAGCTCCCGTTTAATTCTCACCACAGTAAACTCTCTATGGCATGGCCTCCAAGTATGCAGCAAACAAGTCTCTAAAAGGGAGATCGAGACTTGGTGTTTGGAAATAGAATGTGCAAAAATACACTTGCCAGGGAAACAGACTTGGTTTTGTTGATTGGGAGAGTAGAGAGTTTGTGAACCGTTTTATTGGCTTTTGCTGTTCACACGGAGCGGCCTCCTGTGTAGACCGATGCGCTCTCTCACTTGACTTCATCACTTGGCACCACTACTATTAGAGTTATAAATAGATATGTCACCAACAACATTGGCGCAGGGGTTGTGTGAGTACAGGCACCCTCTGTCCCCTTCCATGAGGGTACGCCAGTGTTCCTGTTCAGTTATTTATGAAAGGACATGTTGCTCTGGAAAACTTGAATGGCGGCATAAATAATCAAACGTCAGCGGGCATTGTGTGTGACATTCACTCCTCCTGCCTTTCCCTTTGGGTTATGGCATATTGCTGTTAAGTTCTCCTTGTCGTGACGGGGCAAGCGGCTCAGATATGACTGCTGTCACTCTACTCCAAGGTGCCCCACTCTGTCTTGTGATCGGGGCTACACGGTTACATACACTCCCCACCCCTCCTCCATGCTTTCCCTTCCCCCCTCTCCCGGTTTGGCTTGGTGTAGGAATGCCTCGTCTCACCCCTGGCGATAAAGTGTAGTCAGTGTTCATAGCCCTATGGTGTGTGTACGAGTGTGTTTGTGTGCGTTTATTGTGCAGCTCTCTGTGTGCTGCAGCAGGACTCAGCGTGACAGCCTGAGTCAGTGGCGTGCCCCTGTGTAAGGATGTGAAAGTGTGTCACTGGGCTAGTTTGTGAGACTGTAGTCAAACGCTATCCTACAGCTCCTCCAGGCTGCCAGCTGAGGTTTACAATGCTTAATTAAACACTTTATTTCAAGTGGCCCGTCATTAGATTTGCTCAAATGCAGTCTCTGGCCAACCGCACATACATCATCATAGGCTGCTGGTTTAATGGCCCATGGAGTATTGTACAATTTGTGAGATGATTGCAAATGTTAGCTCTTCTAATGGATGGCACTCACTACATCAGTTGAAAGCTGTTCATCAAGAACTGAATGTCTGTCCTGAATGAGGAATCCATCAGCCAAAGATTATTCTCTGAGGTGTTTCCAGAGTCTTAGCGTGAAACCCCTTGCATGTTAGTCAGTAATCGCCCTGTAATTTATGGTTGTTATGATGAACTGTAGAAGTTGCTGAAAGCGCTGAGATGTGATTATTATGTGATACAGAGCACCGTTGTTTAACACACAGCCACTCTCATGAAGCGAGGAGAGCTACAGCAGCTAATCAGTTCATTTCTATTGAAATAAAAATATTCAGCGACTATGTTGGTAATTGATGAATCATTTCAGGAAAAAACAAATTGCCCCCTTTTTGGTCTTACACCGCATCTGTAGGTTTTTCGGTTCATGGAAAGAGTCCTCTCAAGACGTCACGTTGTATTGTCTCGTTTGTAAGGTAAACGGTTAATTGAAAAAATAATTGGCTGATTAATTGATAAAGGTGCATGTAAATTAAACAAATTGGCCAGCGTAATGTTTATGCACATGTGCTATCTGTTGTGGCAGTGGTTTCCATCTTTTGTGTTGCAACTAATAAATGAATACATTTGCGGTAGCCTGGTAGTCAAATGGTTAAAGGTACTGACCGGGCATCGTTTTCATGTTGTTTCCTTCTCTTTCTGCCCGTGTTTCCTGTTACTTCTCGAGTATCCACCGGGGTGTGAAAATACCCCCCCCCCCCCCAGAAATCCTTGTAATTACATTAAAAACAACAATAACATCTCTTTTACACCTCCTTCCAGACATTTATAAATAGAGAAACACATTTTGCTCCAATCGGTGAATATGTAATATGATCAGGTAACATTATGCATGTGACGTGAGCGTGTCACCGTCTGCCCTGCTCGCTCTGTTTGATAGACGGAGCATCTTTGTGCGACAGTTGTTATGATGCGAAGGCTCGTGTTTCTGTTCGTGGGCGTGCAGTGGTGGAGAAAGCTCTCACATCTTCTACAAGTTACAAGTGAAAGTCCTGCATCCAGGACTTTACTTAAGTTGAAGTAAAAAAGTGTCAGCATCAAACTATACTTAAAATGTAAAAAAAAAAAAAGTAATAGTGCAGTATGGTCAGCTTCAGAATAATACTTAAATTGATCCATTAATGTATTCATCTTTAGTGTAGCAGCTGTTGTTGTGGCGACAGTAATTCATTTGTCGATTATGATTTTTTATTAATAATATGAATAAAGGTAATTAGTAACTAAAGTTGTAGTAGACTCTGTGATCTAGTGGAGCACAAGTATAAAGTAGCAGAAAATTTAAATGATCAAGTAAATTACAAGTAAAGTCCCTGTAATGTGTGCTTAAAAACAGTACTTGTGTAAATGTACTTAGTTACTTCCCAGCACTGGGGTGTGATATCTGAGTCACAGTGTTTGATGTAAGGTCCGCCGAGGGGAAGTGGCCCACCAGACCGCTGGCCAGTATGTTGGGGATTAGGGCCAGATGATGTGGCAGGTGTGACGGGATATGACTACACAGTGAACGGCTCCGTCACTGCTGCAACTAGAGCTGGATTTCAGCAGAAGATACGATGCTAATACTAAAAAAAAAAAAACAACACTTTATTAGTTTGTTCCTCTAATGAACAATTGCACGTTTTACAGATGGATTATTTAGTACAATAATAGTTCCTCTCGTGTGTAAATCTGACGCTTTAGCCAGTAAGCAAGAGCTAAATCTGAGATACAATAGGAAAATACTATTTATTTTAGTAATGAGTCAAAAATCATAAACACAGATGCGTAAATTCTATTTCTGTTGACGTCTTTGTCATCGTCATGTGCATTGCTGGGGCACAAAACTACAGGTTTTTGTTATAGGTCAGGACATAAAAAAAAAAAAAAAAGTCAGAGAAATACTGTTTAGTGAAGTTGCGAGGCAGTAATCTTCCTAATAACCTTCGTGGAGTCTGCAGCTGGATGCGTGGAAAAGGATGCAATTATGTGTTTTCCCAAAATGCTCTGATAAACAGCATGGCATGTGGTCTAAAAGTCCAGATTTCAATCTTGTGTTTTTGTCAGCCCAAAGTGAGATTATGTTTATTTATATATATTGCATGTTTAGTGAATCTTAATCAGATTTGGTATGAAGTTAAGGTAAACAGTGATAAACAGTTATCTATGGCTTAATCTACGTGCATTTACAAAGGGTAGCGTTTGACTGTGTCTGCAGTTGCGCGCGTATGTGTTTTTGTGATGACATTTCCGTTGAGGGCCGGGGCAAGGTTTATCAATCATAAACGTGAGCCGGTGGATCCTATTACGCTGTGGAGATACGTGTGTTTACTCAGCGCCGTGAAGAGCAAGGAGAGACAGACACATGTATGCAGGCTTATCCCTCTCTGCGGACACTGGTGCTGAAATTCTCCCATCACTCCGAGATCGTTATTGTCTGCGCTTCCATTTTTTTCTTCTCGTAGCTGTTTATGCGACGACGAATAAAGGATTTGGTACCTGAACCTTATTTAAGCATTGTTGTCTGTGCAACAAATGGACCGACTGGCGAGAATCAGGGAAACTTGGAGGTTTAGTTTGAGGCAACATCCTATTCCATCCTTTTCCAAGGAAATGATTGGAATTCCTGGTGCTTAACGTGCCTAATGAGTAGAACAAGGGAATCACAAAAGGGAGATTTTTCTTTTCTTTTGGCTGTCCTTTTTTTTTTTTTTTTTCCTTCGTCTCTTTTCTGCATGTGTTAGGGAATAAATCAATTTCAGCAAAGACAGAACATTAAAATACTGTGCAATACGCAGAAATACGTACTGGACATTTATTCCACCCCAAAAATACACATAACACATTTAGTTTGTCTTGGTCTAACACTAAGAGGATGGCCTCCAATAGCTATGTTTGGCAGAAACCTTATCTCTTGCCACAGTATCTCTTTGCCCCCACCATTTCTCTGGCCGGATGCCCCCTGATTTTATTAATGCCCTCATCAGGAAGTGAGGCCTAGAGTTTCTCTTTACTAACAAACAAATTAGTCTTTGTGTTTGAGTGGCTCCACCCCTCCTCCCTCTCTCTCCGGCTGCTGGAGAAGCTGGAAGAAAATTCTCAATGAAACAAAGAAGACATGCAGCTTGATGGCTCACAAGTGGAGCCCAGGGGCATTGGTGTTGATTGGAGAAAGCAAATACTATTTTCTACTGGAGTAATCATTTCCGTTCTAAATTTGGAGAAGTGTAACACCCTAAACAGGAGCAAATATAGCCCATTCATCCCGATAAACAATGCGGCTTCTATTTTTGGCAGAAAGGCCGAAACAAAGAGCATCAAACATTCCCTTTTTAGTTGCTACCGAAGTGGAGTTAATTGACTCACGAGGACATTTTGAGACCACGTACACATCCTATGGGAGAATATGAAAAAAAACATATATACAATAAATGCAATACAATTATAAATAATTTAAAAAAAACTCACGTTTGCTGTATTTCTCTAATTTCTGCCACAGATTCCCTATTTTAGAAGCACAATTTGGTGACATAGCGTTTATAAAAAAAACAGTTTAGTAGCTCTTTGCTTTATCCCCTATGTGGTTAGACAGTGTGTTGACAAGAATCAAAGACTCTTATTGAAAACATGTCCGTTTATCTTATTGTACTGGCCCTATGACAGTGTCGCTTGCTGCCACGGCATCCTAAGCCTCCGTAAGAACATAACAGGTTTAACTAAGGGGCTCATATGTCAAAGCTTTTCCTGTGCTCATTGTTGAACCTTCTTTTAGACGGTACAAAATAAAACCCAACCTGTTAGCTACAATATCTGTCCATTCTGTTATTGCATTAATCATTCATTGTGTCATTCATTTTGCACAAACATGATACATTATAAGGGGATTTAACAGGTTTTTGCCTGTTAAATGTTTTTTTTTTTTACATATAAAACATACTGACATTATGAGAATATCCTCAGCCATTAATTCCCTTGTTCAGTAATTGATAGGCACATTTAAAGGAAGAGTTGATCGTCATCAATATTAAATGGTGTCTTTGTTGTTTCTGTGTCTGTGTGTGTGTGTGTGTGTGTGTGGTATCGCTAGACGCTCCAGGCGCTGTGGTTTCAAGCGCTTGTTCAAACGCTGGGGTTATCTGAGGTGACAGACAAAACATTTTACTGGATACCGAAGGTGTATCAACATGTTAAGTACTTGACACAAAACAACAATTTCCCCATTTGCGTCTATAATAAAAAAGTCACCTCAGCTGACCTTTTGACGACAGTAAAAATCCCTGCATCATTACCGGCTATCATTCCTCTAGGACAAAACACCCCAAACAAACATAATGTTCTTGTACACAATGTTAAAAGAAAAAGAAAATGTGGCCTAACACTGCAAACAATGTCTCTTTCATAGCTCTGTGTTATTTCTAAGGATAACATGTTGTTTGCCAAATACCAGCCTTAACATCTTGACTAACAGGATTATATACTTCAAGAAGATTATTATAATTAAAATCTTTTGGCAAAAGTAATCTACATGCTAATCTATACTGTATGTACTGTAGCATTACTGTTTTCCCCGACCAAATGTTTATGTTATAAATGCTGCTGATGCAAAAATATAGCAGTTGTAAACAGAGTTTGTGTCCTTCTTTGTCTTTCAGTCTGTGGTCCGAGTATCGACATCCGAAATGAGATCAGCGAGTTAAAGAGGTTGGAGAACTGCACGGTGGTGGAGGGCTACCTGCAGATCCTTCTCATCAACGACAAGACCAACAACATCCACCAAGAGGTCTTCCACTCCCTCAGCTTCCCCAAGCTGACCGTCATCACCGACTACCTGCTGCTGTTTCGCGTCTCGGGCCTGACCAGCCTGAGCACGCTCTTCCCCAACCTGAGTGTCATCCGCGGCCGCAATCTCTTCTACAACTACGCCCTGGTGATCTATGAGATGACCAGCCTGAAGGACATTGGCCTGTATAACCTGAGGAACATCACCCGTGGAGCCATTCGGATTGAAAAGAACCCAGAGCTCTGCTACCTGGACTCTGTGGACTGGTCTCTTATCATGGATGCTGAGTTTAACAACATTATCAGTGGGAATAAGGAGGCTAAAGAGTGTGACAACGTCTGCCCAGGCATCATGGAGGATAACCCTCTGTGTCGCAGGACAGACTTTAACGACAACTACGACTACCGCTGCTGGACATCCAACCAATGTCAGAAAGGTAAACTGAATTCCTAAGGGGTTTTATTTCTCACTACACAGCCAAAACATGATGAATATCAAGAGATGTTTTCAGTAAATCAGCCGAAATTGTTGTCCGGTAAGCGCAGTTGCGTCTTTGATCTTGGTAGGTGGTTTGCAGTTTTACAAACATTCTGAAATTGTGCATTTTTTTCACTAGTGAACAAATCCCATGAATCTATGCAGTGTTTTTCCTTAATTTCCGTCAGGCTGCAGGATTGTCCACGGGCCAGTGCAAACATTTCCTCTCTGTTCATTATAGAGACCTTGTCTTTAGATCAGGCTATTTGTGGAGTGAGGGATGGCTGCAATATAGAGCACTGGGTATTAGAAAGGCATACTCAGTTGAGGTTTAAGTTGCCCTGCCAAGAAATGAGCTAGTCTACCTGTCTGGACCATGTCAGTTAAATATTTGCCTTAGGGACTTTTTGCCATTTATGAAAAGGGGTATATTGAAGAATCTGGGGGAGGGTCATCCTTGTTTAACTTTGGCCCAGTGGTAGGGTCATGAATTTTTTAAAACAGTTCAGAAGAGGGTCATATCATTTATATAAATTAAATATAGGTTTGAATTCATTCAGTGATGTCACCTGTGTTACGTTTGTCTCAGCCATTTGTACAGCACTCAAGGCAAGTATTGCAGCTTGTAGCAGCATTATGTATACATAGCATCTTGTCGTTCTTTTTCTGTCACATTTCAGAGAGAGAGAGAGACAGACAGCTTGTGCTTTTTGATTTTTTTTTTACCATGCGTCTCTTCAAAACTGCTGTAGAAGGCAGTTCAAGCTCTTTTAATGTTCTCTGACACAGACAAATTTGAAAACACGGTGGCGAGCTGTCGATGAGACTTTTGGTGGAAGTGCTTTGAAAACTGCGCTTGTGGTTGGCTATCATGTTGCATATCTTTTGATTCATTCATATGCTTCCTGAGGTCGGCTATTCATTATTTTAAACTTTTCTCCTGAAGTCCAGAGCGCAGAGTTATGAAATGTCTGGGTGTCGTAGCATCATTGATCTATGGATGTTACTGTTGACCCGTCAGTGCCAGAGACGTGTGAATAAAATTGGACAGTATAGCAGCCGACGAAAGTGACGCCAAAATATGCTGATGATTCCTTGGTCCCTCTATGTTAGTGTCAGTGGGACGTGGGCCAAACTAAAAATTCAAACTGCACGTTCAATACATTTTTCCCATAGGTGAGTTCTGTCTTTTTTGGTAGCTTAGGCTGCTGTGAGTTCAACCTGTCACCTTTCTGATCAGTTTGATGGTATAAAAATGGGGGATTGACAGCTGTAATGACAAGTTGCTGTCACAAGTGCATTAGGAAACCACCACCAGCCACCAGGGGGAGATAGAGATGCTTTTCTCCACTTTTGTGTAGCTGTCATTATGTCCGTCTTTATCTACAGTATATGGTTTCGAATTCATCGCCACATTGCGCTTTCTAAGAAAGACTGTTGATATTTGAACTCAACGGCCAAACAAACACATACCTGCTCCTACAGAAATTAAAATTCATCAACGCACATTGCCAAGGCATTGCAAATTTCCAATCGCCCCCTGCTGACTGGCTGGTGTTATGTAGATCAGTCTGAGACACCTCTTTTTCCCCATTTACAGAGACAGGGCTGTGTACAAACAAAAGATTTTTTCAGCGCACACATAACACACATAACACACACAACAGATAGCAAGCTTGAGAACATATTGGACTCAATTCTTTATCTCAACATTTGGAACAATTACCATAAACACTGAAAGACACCGATGCAGGTGTT
>JAPQRN010000022.1:10604304-10623335 GCA_037367275.1 Coranthus polyacanthus
TGTGTGTGTGTGTGTGTGTGTGTGGCAAAGGAAGCAAGAGGGGGAACTGATCTACTCCCACTACCTTTCCCTCCACACATGGCTGAAATGTGTGTGAGAGAGTTTCTTTGAAAACAGATCCGCTTCCCAAGGGCACGTCAGAGTGTGTACTGTAGCTGGTGGATGTGTTTTGTTTTGATGTAGGGAGAGCTTCGTGACCAAGCGGTTTTAGCACTGAATGAGCTGGCCGGTATGCAAAACGTTTGAAAAGGTATACATCTTATATCAACTACAGAAAAGTTATTGTTCAGTAACAGAAGAACAGTTAGTGTATCCTGCAGTGGCTTAGCTCAGGATGACTCATGGGCGTGTTGTGTGTGCATTATCTATAAAAGAGATATCTAGCAGGCCTCAGCGTGCCAGCGGTGTTTTGCTGTCTGTTCTTTTTCTAAGCATGTGCACAATGAGGAGATGAAAGGGCGTCATAAAATTACAAAGGAAATCTCATGAATTACACAGCGAAATGAAATGCCTATGACAACCACACACTTCCCCTCAAACCCTTTCTTTTTCAAGTTCCCTGTAAGTCAGCATAACTAGGCCTGGGTGCTAAAACACTTCTTCTATAGCAATAAGAAAATTGTTTGATAGAATATTTGATAGACCAAACGGCATCATAACCAAATGATTAAATGCATCCAACAACCCTACACATACAGTACTGCCTTCACAGTTCTGTGTGAGACTGGAAATGACATGTTGCTGATTGGTATTTTCCTATACTTTCAAATTTATTTACCTGCGTGCCTTGATGAATTATAGCTAAAGAGTTCAAATTCCTAGTAAGCTTCTTCTATTCAAACTTCTTTCTCCTGGTCTTTATTAAAGACTGGTTATTATAAGTCTTTATTTCCATCTGAAATGGAATATTTTATCATGGTACCTTTTTCAACTATTACCCAGCCCTAGGAGTTATGTGTTGAAAACAAAATTCTGATCACTCCAGCTCTTCACAAACGTCTCCTATATAACTTCCAGTCTTATCAATCCATAAAGTACCCTGACCTGTCTAATGTCATTAGTCTTCTTTCTGTCAGTGACTGAAAATGACCTTGACCCTGCCTGGTGCCTCTCTTTCCTCTCTCTGCCTGGCTTGTTTTGGTGGGATCCCCAGGGCCCAGTGCAGTTGTCAGCACGCAGCCTAATGGGCACAGGTGGCTGGGGCTCCTCTGCCTTCTCCAGCCCTCTTGGCTTGGTTCTCTTGGCAGACTGGCAGCTCCTTGGCCGTCCGCCTCAATGGGCCACTCAAACACAGCAATCACCAGTTGGTGCTTTGTTAGCATCGGGGTGGCCCAGGATGAAATATGGCTCTCAACTTTGAAATATAGCTCCTCCTGTAGAGAAATCCAACAGCGTGTGAGGTGTCACTGATAAGCTACAGTGACAGAATTTAGTGTCTTTTTTTCCTTACTGACAGTGAGGAACTAACCAAGCACTTACTCAAGTACTATATTTAAGTACACATTTGAGTATTTCCGTTTTATGCAGCTTTGTACTTCTACATCCACTACATCATTACATTTGTCTGACAGCTTTAGTTATGAGTTAAACTTAACCTAAAAATTTCATGTCATTTTGCCGATAACAGTTGCATGCTTTTATTTAAGTGAAGGTTCTGAGTGCAGGCCTTTACCTGCAGTGGAATATTTTCACAGTGTGATATTAAGACTTACTCTAGTAAAGGATCTGAATACTTTTCTCCCCACTGCTTCCTGGTACTCGAATGTAAATGCGTTTTCATTCAGTGACTCATAAAGTGATGACATGTTGCTAGGTCATCCCTGGTTCCCTCATCACTGGTCACAGTGGGGGGGGGGTCCAAATGAAGAGAAACTGTGCAGCTGTACTACACCATGCAGCAGTCAGACAGCGGCTTGTTACTGTGTCAGATAAATATAGAGGTCTCTGGGGCTCCCCACTGCGGCTCTACCTCCGCCTGCTGCTTGGAGGGAGGGAAAGGCCGCGCCGCTTGGGAGCTGCCACTATCCTCATTCATCCTCACTAAATTGGCTTTAGACTCACAGGACATTAAAGATTATTGTGACACCCTGGTGGAAGATAGGTTAAAGTAAGGTGACAGGACAGTTTTGTTACTGTTTTCCTGTAGCCCCACAGGGTACCTACCAAACAACACAGCGGTGATCTGTGATGGGATCATCGAGGGAGTTGTCATTTACGCCCTGGTTTCACTGTTAAAACCCAAATTACAATAACAAACAAAACTTTATTCTCTCACTTATATTTTGTAGTAGCATGCCCTTCAGTTAGGTTTTATTTGCTGTTAGCTTTAGAGATATTCGTCTCTGAGATTTAGTTTCTAGAAAAAGATATTCAAAGCAAAACCATCTGGATGTCTAATATCATACTGAGAAGTACGAAAGTTTGTTTTTGTAAGTTGTGAAAGTTCATTCTTGAACTTCAGAATAGTTTCAATGCTTACTAGCTCCTTCAAACTCCTTTAGAGTGTTTTCACACCAGCAGCCTTTAGTCCATTTGAATCGTTTTCCCACTTGGCTCAGTTTGTTGGGTGAGGTGTGGCCACTGGTCCGGTCCGTAGAACCACAGTGAAACCGCTTTGAGGAGGTGGTCTCGGTACGGTTCCAAATGAAGTCGGTCCATGAAGTCGGTGGTGGGAACGTTGATCTGACCTTGATCTGACCCAACTACTGGGTGACCTCGCACTAATGATGAGATTCGGGTAGAGCACGCAAACTGTGCTAGCTTGCAGTAGTCGTTGAAGTCACCTGGAGAATTTGTCTCATAGAAATGTGCACTAGCTCCTAAAACAGGACCTTCTTCCTGTTTTTACTTTCTTGCCGCAGCTCACTCACTTGCCATTGAGATGGATCTCTGAGATGGAAAAAGCTAGTAAGAAAGCCTTGAATTGTTTTGTTTTTTTTTGGTCAAATTATTCTTATGTAATTTGTATGAGTGGGCCTTTGACTATAGTTTTCTTGGAAGCATTCATTTGGACGGTAGAAAACACAACTGTTATAATAATGAATTATTACCCTGCCTTAATCTAAAGCTGCATGAACTTACCTAAAAGGGTCTACTTTTCATATACATTCTTTAAGACCTGATCGACCTCTACTATTTGTGTAGAGTCAGTTTTTGTTTTTTACTACTGTACTCTGCATCTGCCTATGTTAGCCTGGCTCCTCAGGTCTGCTGTTGATAGAGCAGAATGGCTGGGTTGATGGGGGTGGAGGTGGAGGTGCATTAGCACTCCTTTCATCTCTTCCATCCTCTTGTGTCTGATGAGAGCGCATTTGTTGATAAGCGTCCAGCAGGTCTTTGAAGTCACAGTCTGGACTCGTCCCCCTTCAGTCCAAAGCCATCCCCCACCACCCACTCCCATTAGTGCATCAATTACAGAACAAGGCTTGCGGGGCTTGTTTGCACTTGAGTCTGCGTCAGGATTTGCCTCTCTGTGTGTCTGTCTGATAAACATGACAGACACTAGCCCGCAGCCTGCATATCAACACTGCCCATTCTCATTCATTTTTTATTACTCATGCTCATTTACTCAGTGGAGTCTCTGCTTGTTCAACCCACGCCACGGCCCAAAGTTTGCTCTAGCTTTGGTTCAGTTACACCTCTTCCATTAAGTATAATGTGGTTTGCGAATGCCATGGTAGTTGCTGTTGATGAAAAAATCCAAATCCATCATTCTACCACTATACAGTATATAATACGGGGTCAGCACTTTATGTATTTACTGGATATATCCTGTGTCTCATCCTTTCCCAGGAACACTATTTTGTCCTATACGTACTCTTGTTAGCACTTTACCAGACCAGACATGTACTTGCTTGTAAAAAGCTTGTTTTGCATTCCACCTACCTCCCTGCATAATATATGGTATTATCTTCCTACCCTTCCTCCGCCTGTGTGTGGGGTAATGACACCGATGCTCCTGTTTAGGAAAGCCCCTGGAATTTTTGTCTGCATCTGCTTTCTCTGTTGTTTTCTCAAATGGTAATAGAGAGACCGCAGCATTTTCTGTTTATGCGTATATGGATTCACATCAAAAATGCAATTTTTCTGTGGCAAAAAAAGTATCTTTGAGTCTGGAATGGAGACAGAAACAGTCCAAATAATACTGAATGGCCTAATTTAACCTTTTAACATACACTCTTTTCACAGAACTCTAACCTGAAGCTTGGGTTAGGTCTAGGCTTGTAACAGAATAAGTGTAAGGCCCATACATAAGTGTTAGACTTCATTTGAAAGGGAACAGCTTCTGGCTTCTGTGTTTGACATGGGGCTGAAACACAACCTAAACAACATCATTTTAAACATGGTTAAAATCCAACCTAACCCTGGAATGCATCACCGCCAGTGACCTGGTGGATATTAAGGGGTTAAATGCATTAGTGCATAGTTCTTACAAAAAGCTCCATATTTGTCATTTGTCCAAACACCTCATTAATGGACCTCCCTTTTTATCCTTCTGTTGCTGTTACTAAAGCTAGGAAGTCTTTTGTTCCTTCTCTTTTGTTCCTGTTACTATAAAGGCAGTGCTTTGTCACCGTTGCGTTTTCAGCTTTATGTTTTATTTACTTTACATGGCGGAGTGTTATTCCTATCGTCTTTTTTTCTCCATTTTGATGCAACAAAATAACGCCCTGTTTAGAAATAACAGCTGAATGTGAATCTGAATGGTTGTTTTGAAATATTTACATTCCAGACATGCTTTTAACATTTTTCTGTTTATAAAGCTTCATCAAAATTGAATTTCAACTCATAGCTCACATTCAGGGCTCAAACACAAAAGACTTTTCATATGCATCATAACAGCGCAGCCTTTAGCCAACAAAATTTTTGAAGGACTGATAATTACTTAATGCACTAAGTGTGCATTTTAAATGTCACAGTCAGATGTGTGTCATGCTTAAATTGAATCAGAGGCAGGAAGTTGTATTAGCATGTGTGTCACTGCCTCTTGGCATGTGTGCGTTTGATGTACAGTATGCATTGTATGTGTTTGCATGTTTGTCACATCATCTAATCCTAAGCTTTAGTTGAAAGAACTATATTGTGAAGTTAATGTTGTTGCCCTGCGTATGAAAGCCACTCAACCGCACTGCAGAAAACTGTTTCCCCAGGCTTAAATTTATGCATATAGAGAATTTTTCCCCCTGCATTTCCTCCATTGCATTTTTTTAATGCAGTCATTAAGGAATGTGATTCGCCTTCCGTCAAGCCAGTGGTCCAAGTAGTATATAACCATATGTATTGTCACAAAAATAGACAATTGTTACAAATGATCTACCATTACAGTAAACATCAAACATCAAACTCCAAACTTGTATTTTTTGTTAAGTTCATGTTTAGTCAGTCTGTGGTTCTGTTTCATATGACTGTAAGGTTAAGGGTCTTTTTTGGCACAATGAACGTGTATATAACACATGATATACAAGTAAAACTGAGCCATCTTCACAGCTGTCTGTAGGAGTTTTAAATGTGTGCCTAGTGAAAGTTGATGGACAGTGATCCAATGACAGTTGAGCAAACAGGAGGCTTAGCTTGAGGCTAAACAGAGAGGATGACATCTACAAGCATGATATTTCCTTTTGCGGTGGTGGACAGTGACTGTCCTGGTGTCTCACCACATCGGGCTTTGTTTGAGGCTCAAAAAAGTTGAGATGAAGAGCAAAGCTTCTTGGTATGTCCCTAACTAGACTCATCCATAGATGCACAGTGTGTGCAATATCAAATTATCTTTTTTTTATTTTTATTTTTTATTTTTTTTTACACATGACGTTGACCTGCTTGCACTCTGCTGTAGGTATGTGAAAATCTTGACTGGGATTACTTGTCCTGTGTATCCTGCAGCAGCCAAATGTCTCTTTTGGCCCTAATTGCACCATTTGGTCTTTGACAACATTTGCTCTTATTTTGAGCTTACTGCTGACCCTCAGCTGCTGGAGCCTGCTTCTCGGACACACAGAGAGCAATAGAGAGAAAGAGTGTGGGAGTGAATAGAGCATGAGACTTCATTTTATTACTGAGGTGTGGAAAGGTCTGTGAATTGCAGCATTAGCGCTGGAGAATCCATAACTCATCTTGAAGTACGGCGATGAGAGCAGTGGGTTCAATGGGAGCACTTCTTTGGATCATTATGGATTATAGTTGTGAAAATGTGAACTCTGGCTGGCAGATTCACACGATGTCAGAAGCAGGACTCCTCTACATGTGCTTAAGTACTCTGAGGATGAGTCGGATTGTGAACCACTTGGTTGGCACCGCTGGCATGACTGGCACACAGAGGAGCAGTAAGATTATGCTGGACTGTGGCCTACTCTCTGCAGCCATGGTATTATTAGCATTCTGTGCCTCTGGAGGCCTTCTGGTCATAAAATCAACCCAGCTGCTTCTGTTGGCCTGGGCTAAGGTACCATATAGAATCACAGACCGGGAATGTGCTTGAAGTTTTTACACCTTGTGGTACACTGGCCAGTGTTTTAATTAAATGAAAGCCTAAAGTGTCTGGTGTAATTACACAAGCATGTTAGCCTAAGTAAAGGAAATATTTCAGACCACCAGGGATGCTTTTGAGACTGTGACCTTTTCTAGTCACTACCTCCGCTGTTGCTGGGTGTAAGGATTAATAACAGTTTTTAAGCTCATGGAATTCGGGTTTAACCATTTTTTGGAAGCTTTCTGCTTTTTTGTTTGCCTATCTGGAGACCGACCTTTGTGTTGCAACACTTAGAACAACTCAAAACTCTGGTCTTGCCAAATCTCCACACTGTATTGAAAACACCAAAGTGATTTCCTACAACAGTGTTTGCTTCTGTTCAAGCCACATAGCAGCACACACTAGCCTTTTGTGATTTTGCATTTGAGTGTATGTAAATATCCAAGGGGGTTGCTATTTCCTTGCATGTATCTGCCCAACATGCTCATTGGTGCTGCCATGGAGACAGACACCTCTGCATTCGGCGTGTCACTTAGTGCCTGCGGGTGTCAGAAAATGCTGCACACAGGCATGTGTTTAAACTCTTGGCTCCGATGCAGTGGGAGGAAGCGGCCTCTCGGGGCACAGCAAAGAAAGACAGTGCCGCGGCCTCTTTTTAAGTGCAGACGCAGCTCCTGATTTATGAAGTGAGTGTGAGCTGGGTGGGTCATGTCCTGCCAGAGAGGCTGGCTACTGGAGGGAAAAACTCAGGAGTGAAAACCGATTGAGACTAAAAGGAGAGAAAAAAAAAAAAAAAAAGGCGGAGGTCAACGTATCCCCACCCAGCCATGAGGTCACAGGCACGCTGACATCTGTATAAGACAAAGTCAAGATCAAACAAGTCTGGTACCCCCGTGGTCACAGAAATAGCTCTACAGCTCTGATATACGACCAAGTGGTGGTAAAGCTTCCCTTCAGCTAATCACCACCAGCCCCAGCCGCTGAGCAGAGAAGAAGACTGAAACACAACAATGCAAGATCTTATAATAAGATAGAAAATTCTAAATCTGTCCTTCGGTTTGTTGCATGTGCTTTTTGTGTGAGAGCATGTTTTGTGTTAGTTTGTATATGTTTATTTGAATAACCGAAGTATGGAAAAAGGCCCTTTATGTGAGGGTGACACATAAAGACGGCAGTGAAAAGCATCTCTGTCTCTGTCGTGTCTGTAATTGCAACAGAGCCATTATGCTGGGAAGTGTGTTTGTCTGTGACATTATTTCATTTGCTCTCCTTTCATTTTTTCGTCAACTAACTGACACACCCATTCCTGGAATCTCTGGTGGTTTTACAAACTTTACTTTCTCATGTAAGTACTTACCCTCCAAATGGACCAAATTAGGGTTATCATACTGATTCAGGATATTGGCGACAGGCCACTGTGGGGATGGTCTGCAGCTTGGCATTTTTCTGACATAGCTCAATGGAAGAGGTCTCACATGTCTGCCTTTGTGGTGAAGGAGGCTGGCTGTGTGTGTGTGTTTGTATGTGTGTGTTAGGAGGTGGGGGAGATGGGGCAAGAAACAACAGTGACTGCTCTTGGGTCTGTCGCCTGTTTTCTGCCTCTTGGCAGTAAACTTGATCAGTGAAGAAAAATACACGCTCTGCCTTTACAATGCAGGCCTTTGTCCCTGGTCGGCATCTGAACCGTCAACCATTTTGGAAATAGTTTCCAGCTTATTAAAACGCTTCCAGACCGTGACTGTTGAACCAGTAGGTTTTACAGTTAATTGCTTGGCATCCTTCCCCATCTTAGGTCTGTCGTGGGCATCTTCAGAGAGTAAAGGCCTTCTGATTAGGATCACAGAGCTGAGGCTGGTGTTGTCATCTTTCCACATGGAGAAGGATTTGCAGATCACCTCTGATCTGAAGCAACAGACACACATGTGCTTTATTGTTTCAAGCTTCCACACAGTTAGACTTTCTCCTCTTTTCATCTCTCCATTACACTACCCCCTTGATTTTTATGAACTGTGAAGATTATGAGTTAATTCATCGGGTGGCTTCAACAGTACCCAGTGTCATTGTTCTTTCTGAGCTGTGCTACTCAGCAAAAATGTTTTGTGCCGATGGCTTTGCACAAATGGTTATTCGTTTAGTTTGGACTCTTTGTCTAAGTCAGTTAAATCACACACTCTATTAAGCAATGCAGCGATTTCAGAGTCATTGCACTTTCTGTTAAAATTAGACACTTGGATTAACATTAAAGCAAAGATAGCTCCTCATTGTTGTCTAAATTTACAGTGGAAATTGGGGTTACGTGGAGAGAGCAATTACATTTTTGTCTGACTCTACTGGCACAGCGCTGTTTTTTTTAATCCTGAGTGTTAGTTATCATTGCTGTTATCACTACTGAATCGATCCCTTAGAGGTAATAGGTGTATGGCCCTTCTGTTACTTATCCAGTGCTTTTCATTGCTCATCTGGGCAGCCTTTACTCACAGTTACTATAACTACTTTGGTGTCTGTGTGCCTGTGACCACAAGCTCAGAAACCATAAATCTGCTAATTGAGTTTTGTAAAGTGTGCCGCTCCATTAAATCCACGAAAGCGAATGTCTCGACCAGGAATAAACAAAAGCATGTGGATGTTATTGAAAAGAAAAAGGCTCTCTTTATTTCAGTTGGCCTGTATGGAATGGTTGTTTTCTGGATTCAGTATGTTAAATAGTCACTTGTGGCCACTGATGCCCTATAATATATGAACTCAAAAACCTGTCAAAAGCATGCATGTCCCCACCAATGTATGAAAGAGGGGAATTCGATCCCAAAATTGGCACCCATCAATGCCATGCCAGCTCCAGAAAGTACTCTATGTCAGTTACTATTCTGTGTATAATACACTCGGTCAGGTGGAGGCAGCACTGATTGACTGATACTGAATTTATGACACAACGCAATAGTATACTCACCAAGAATGAGTGTCTTTATGTACACACACAGCTCCAGGTAAAAAGAAACTAGGTAATAGAGGCAATCTCGAGGTGAGACACTGTAATAGTAATATGACCAGTAAGCCCTGAAATTGAAATTGATATACCACTTAATTTAGTTCTCAGAGATGTTTCACTTTGAACACTACCTTAGTCAATTTTTCACCCTTGGTAGAAAGCTACTTTAAGCAAATGTTTACTTACTTATTTTTAGTATGACTCCTGAGCTTCACATAAAACTTTGATTGACACGTAACATTTTACCCCTTCAGCTGGGGTTATTTTAGTTCAGTCTCATGGCTGGTCTCCCTTGTCGGCATTCTTGTTGCATACTGAAGATTCCTGTGTTTATGAGAGAGATAAGGAGACAAGATACAACAGTAATAAGGAATGGGGGAACGCCAAACAGGGTGGACAATGGACAGATTCTGCTAAACGAGCCAATGGGTATTGACTCAGGCTTAGTGCGTCTTAAATATTGTCACAGTGTTGGTATTATTCACTTGGTGATGTCATGTCTGCCTCATTAAATTGTCTGTTGTTCGTAATGCCGGGTACACGCCTTAGTTAAGGCTTGTGCAACACACACACACACGCGCAGTGCTTTGCTGTAAATGCTTTTGTAGGGCACAGCATGTTGGGGGGTGTTGTTCTTTTCACTGTCTGACCCTCACTGGGAGAACTGGAAGAATGCCTATTGTTTCCTCATCACTTGCTTTGTCTGATAAACTCTAGACCAGCTCTATAGCTGAAAGCTGTCGACACTCCATCACCAACTCTCCTCCCCGTGTTCTCACCCAACACCCATCCCAAGCACATTCTTCCTCATCTGTCCTCCTCCTCCTCCGCCTGCTTCGCCCACTGATCTTCATCAGAACAGCTGCTGAGCTGGAGGACCTCCTCTCGGCCTGTGGGCACCGTTGACCTGCTTACTCAGGATAAAAAATGCCTCGGTCTGGACGGGAATTACATAAAACAGTTCTGTCTTTGCTGTCAGTACAGTTCATTTCCACTGTTACAAAAGGATAACTCCAGTGCCTTTATGTAATGTCACAGACAGGCAGAGGACATAACCTCTGTCCTCTAAAAACTTCACTCCTCTTTTCAGTACCATGTAGCTTGTTCAGGCCTGTGATGGCTTAGCTGTCTAGCTTTCCTAACCTCTATTCAGTGGGATCAGTATGGTTAAACAATGTAAGCCAGCATGCATACTGGGTGACTCATAACTTTCCTTGTGTCATCTTGTTTCATTATACCATCAAGTGGAAAAAAATGGATGAGTTCTTGAAGACAATCATGTTGAGTTTTCTTTATAGACAACAGAGCTTTGTGAGGCTTTGTAAAACTGGATGTTTGGCATGTAGTACCACACACCAACTAGCAACAAATTCTGTGGGACTACAGCTTTTGTTAAGGTCTAGCACCACTCTGTAATCCCCATTTGGAGACCTGTTTCCACTTTAACCTCATATTTCTCAGTGTGCATTTGCAAGGTTACCTCAGGTAATCAGGGACAAAGCTCAAATAAAGAATGCATGACGGTAAGTGATCTGCAGAAACGTCATTTACGCTCTGATCAGCTTCTCCAGAATGTGGTGTTTAGCCTCTAAGATCCCAACAAATCAGGGTATTTTTAGAAAATTCCTCTGCAAGCTCTAAGTGATTGGCCAATGACTTTGCAAAATGGGATTTCTGTTATTCTCGTTTACTTACAGTAAGTAGCATTACTCAACTGTGCTGTAAAAGGCCACGATAAGATACTGTAGGTTAGGCTCTGCACAGTGCTGTTTAGGGTATCACTTTTCACTGTAAATGAAATGTTGTCTTCCCTTCCCATATTCTCCTCTGACATAGCAATGCTTGTGTTTGGACTGGTTTCAATTCAGTGCATTCTGTATGTGTAATGTGCGTAGGCTTGGCTCAGAGTGATGGTGGTTTCTATATGAAGTTGTGCTGTGGGAATGCCCCAGCTGTATAGCTGTTTTTGCTTTTGGTTGGGTCACCTACATTCTTCGTTGACCCCAGAGATATATGATCATGTTTTCTGAATGTTACGCCATTACAGAGTCTGTTACTAGTCTACTCACCGTCTTTTGCAGTCAGTGCCACTTTGTGTTTCTTGTGTTTCTTTTAAAGCTCTTCGTAGTCAATCCTCAAGTGAAAACATGTTAAACTATTTACATTTTCACCATTATGCTAGATTCCTCTGTTTCTCAAATGCCTCATGCTCCAAGTTTAAGTGTTGTGCCTTTTTCGTCACAGGATTTGATTAATAGGCAGGAATTAAGGTCTACTTGCAGGTCGGGTGTAATTAAGTATGCTGAATTCCACACATTTCTACAAATATTTTGACTTTCATAGACTTTGAAGCCCCTGTAGGGTTGAAGAAGCTTTTCTTTGCTCCATTGTGATCGAAGGATAAGTGGGATGGATGTCTTGGAACCATTTCCCTTGTTTAAATCTGTAACTGGATTAGAGGTACCCTCTGGTGAAAGGTGCCATAATGATACAGTACTGCTGCTCAACAACACATACAGGCAAACCCTCTCTCCAAAGCTTTCCAACACAGTCTGCATGCTGATGTTGTGGATGACAGAGAATCCTGAGATCTCCCAGATGTGCAGGCGAGGCCATGTATCATGGCTGGACACCTGCGGCTGCTTTGACACAGGTGTTCATTGCATTGCTCTCCCGCTGTGTGTATGTATCTAATAGCGTGACCACTTCACAGCCTACCCCCCATGGAGAGAAAAAGATAGAGGAAAAAATGTGCATGTGACAGAGAGAGAGAGTGAGAAAGCCAGAGGGGAGTGCCTCTTCAGTGAGCTGAGGAAACAGGCCAATGTCCTTTGGGTCTTCCCTGACAGCTGCAGCAGTCTTAGAGCCTGTGGCAGAGTTGTGGTTGCCTAACGGGGGCTCACCTCTAAATAGAGGGGAGTGCATGAGACCATCATGTCCATCTGACAAAGTGGGGTTAAGAGCCTGCTGCCATGTTCCATTATGAGCTTCATTCTAAGCAGGAGACAGTTGGAGCACAGGGACAAAGATGCTGTAGTTGCTTCCCTAAACGGCACATTTACACACAGCCGCAGACACCTTCACAGATGAACAAAATTACCCTGTCCAGCACACGTATACACATCGCTCCCGCCTGTGCACATGGCAGATCCCTCAGCTATCAAAGACAATTAATGTAGTTGTTCATCTCACAGCACTATGTGGTTAACACCAGAGGAAATGTAGGCCGGAGGAGGATGGAGAGCAGATAGTACACTGATGAGAGAAGTCTATCCTGCTGAGTGAACTTGCTCTTTGCCAACCTCTAATGACAAGAGTGTGGAGGAAAATGAGGCAGTGCTGAGGCAGACATACACACTCTGCAGGATCACTCACACCCACTCTTTGCTGATAGCTCCTGCCTGTCACACCTCAGAGCAGCAGTGTAGTAACGTGCTGTAAAGTTGATATCAGTATACAGTGTGAAGTTTAGTGCATTAAATCTGTGTGTTCAGTCTAAAATATGGACTTGAATTTACAGAACCACGAGACACGCTGAAGGTTTCATGCTGTTTAACGGAGATGTTTTCGGGCATCTTGAGCATTTATTTGACAGATTCAAACTTTAAACATACATTTTCCAAAACTCACCACTAAAATCACTTGTACAGTCAATTAATTAATTAACAGTAACACATATGTAGCTCGATGACTCTAGTTCAAGTCCAGCTACAAGTAAAGTTGCACCACTACCGTGTGATGTTTAAAGCTGGATGATAAATGTGTGTCTTGATCTGCTGAGGTTAAATGATGAAAGCCAAGCGCAGGTCCTTTGCTGTTTTGTTGTGATTTGATTTTGGCGGTTACTGCAGCAGATGGGAGGGGTGACTGGAGGTGTGTCTGGTGCTCCCTAATACAAGTGGGGGTGTGTGTTTGTGTATGTGTGTGTGTGTGCGTGCGCACGAGGCGCTCTCCAGTCTGTCTTCAGGCAGACAGACAGCTGGTCAAACAGGCTTAGGAGAGCAGTGGGCAGTCTGGGCTCCGACTTAAGCCCATTAGGCCCACTTTACTCCTCATTGGTCAACAGCCCCAAGTTCAAAACTGTTTTGATAGTACTGGAGCCTAAGTGCCAGGTGGAGGTCTGTGCTCTTTTGACCAAACCTTGTGAAGCTTCTGAAATCTCACTGTGACGTCTGAAGGCAACAGATATTCCAAAGTAATCGGAAAACATTTACGTATCCGCAGTCTGCCCTGTGCCAAAGTGTCCTCAAGTCTGTGTGTTGCTGTGATTGAGTGTGACGGGGTGAGCTGTGAGGGTAGGGGCCCCCTTACCCTGCCCCTCTGAGTGTGCGGTTGTGTCCTGTAGCACGTAGGCTTGTGGAATGCCGGACCGTTCTCCCGCTTCCCTCGTGGCGGGTGGCCTGGGCGGGTGGAGCCAGCAGAACGGGTACCAGGAGGGTGCAGGGGCGATGCAGAAATCAATGGAATGTGCTCTGGAGTTGGTATTTGTGAAACAGAAAGAGACCGATTTAATTTCAGGAGCAAACTTTTTTTTTAAACCTTTGAAACATTTCTTCTGACGCTTTATGTCCAGCCAAACAGACAACTCAGTTACTTCAGCATCAAGATGTCATTTATTAGCTAATGCAATGCAACATTAGCCATGGCTGTCTTTGTACTGGACAAAGAAAACAGCACACAACATTGTATTACACTAGAAGCACAGGGAACAGAGGAGAATATTGGCTTACACAAAAGTCTGATTGTATTCCAATAACCTGTTTATTCAATATGACGTGACACTGATGTACCCCTGCCTGGTGAAATGATTTACTTTTATTGCTTTCTCCTTTGCCATCCGTATCACTTCTCTTTACATACAAGCCAGCAGCCACTGGTCAACCAGACAGTGCTATTTTATTTGAACACTGGCCCTACTGTGGGCACCAGGAATGCCTCAGAGTTATTTGAGAGCAGACACATAATTATACTATTACACTGACAGTGATGCTTGCTGTGAAATACTGGTGTTTCATTTTGCTGACTGTAATCACAACTGATCTCACTTTCTGTTTTGGGGGGCCGCAAATGACCATGACATCTAGATCATGCCCTCCTTCCTTCACATTCTGTCCTCCTCCGTATGTGTGAAACCAGTTCATTCAGGCGCCTGGTCAAAGCACATATGTGCTGACGTCATGCGGCTGCTTGTGGGCTGACGTCTCTCTTCAAACGCGAGGCATATCAGAGGGCCGAATGTGCCCCAGTCAGTGTGGCTGCCTGGTAGCACAGTCCACAATGACTCCTGCTCAGACCTCACGTCCCACAACTGCAAGCAGCACCCATGTGTATGCGTAAATCTGAGTGCGCACGTGCCATCGACTGCATCAACTATCTCATGCCAGACATATCTGATGCGACAGCGGATCAAGGGATCATTGTGTCATTTTTGAGAATGCTCTTTCCTCTCCGTACCCATTAACTGTGGAAGAGGCATAAGTGTGGGATTATAGGGCCAGATGTGACAAGATTAGCTGCTGTCCACAGCCTCTATTGTCTGCTGCGTCATGGCCAGTGACCGTAAGAGCCTAACTTAGACACAGGGACAAGTAAATAGAGAAAGAGAGAGACTACGAAGCAATGGACTGACACTCCCCCCGTCATTCGAACTAATTCTGGAAGAAGATATTGAAGGCGTTCGTCCCAATCTTTCCTTGACTAGTCTCCAATTCCCCATCACAAGGCGCTCAGCCTAGGGATTGATGATGTGTCATTGGATCCTCTAGTGGATCAATGGGCTTGTAGCCCACTGGGGGCCAGCTACTGGCAATCCATCATCAGGGGTCACAACACATTTAGCCCTGTCTCACAAGCACTCATTGTCATTCAAGTGCCATGATCAAGCAGGGGAGGAGGAGTGCGGTGTTAAGTTATATTAGCTGGCTGCCTGAGAGGGTCGTGATTTCATCTCTGAAGCCTCTGATAGAGTTGCAACCTCAGCTCAGAAGAATGCTTTTTACCTTCACCAATTCATCCCATGACTCACCTACACAGTTTGACTATGGTCAATGAAATATTTCTGTAAAGATAGTACAGAGTTTTTTTGCCTACATTTGTAATCCTTTTTGTGTGAATGTTATTTTTTCTTGCAAAATGATAAGACCCTGGAATTGAACTTTTCACTCTGTGCATGACTCTCCTGTTGTTCTACTTCAAATGCGAATGTAATCTCATCTATGTCCTTGCCATAGTAGGCGGAGGTAGCGGTCTCTGATGACAGCACAGTAGCTCTGGAGCAGCAGATCTTCCACTGGGTCCAGGGTGCCACCTTTCAGTCGGGCTGCTGTCTGTCCTTCCTCTCACATCTGGATCCAATAGGAGCGGCTTCCTTCTCTGAAGGAGGGACACATATAAATAGCCAGGCAGCCGTAACCACACTATGCAGCACAGCCTGGATGTTCGTTTATTCGTTCCCTTAGCCGGCCCTCTTTTGCGCTGCCAGCTCAGATATGGCTTCTTATGTTGCTAGACCCCTGCACGTACCCTACACCCGTGTCCCTCAACTGCACCGCTGATCCTCTGGTTCCCAGGCTGTGGCGTGACTGACACATGTATACTGAATGTTCATCATTCGTCCACACGGCTCTGTGCCCATCTGTGGAAAGTTTGAGTGGAGTGGGTCCAGGATTGTAACGTAGGCAGGCAGAGGGTGGGTGGTGGGTGGGCTGAAGGTGGCCTGCGTGGGCTGAAGCCTGTGGGCTGAGGAGGGGAAATGCAATATCCTGGTTATAGCTGAACAACTAAATCTGTTGCTTTTATGAGATGTGAAACACAGTAACAGTTTCTTTACTATACAGAGATTATATAACCAGATCACACCAGTACATTTCTTTAACACGCACGCATATATTTATAGTTAAGTCTGGTGTCCTCATCTAGATGTCTGATGAGAATGAAAAGACATGCCATCTGTGAGGAGCTGTATGGAATTACACTTGTCACTGTGTCCGCTATGTGTGTGCGTCTGTGTGCATACCACTGACTAAACACATGCCCCTTTTGTGTGGCACATATGCATTTCCTACCACTAAGGCCCAGGTCCAGCCCCGCCCTCCCAAATTAAACTCATTCCAGCAAGAGGTGGGTCTGTTCGGCTTCACTGCAGCCCCTCGATCCTTCCTTCCTTTCTTCCTCGTACCCTCATCTGCTTGGGCCTGCAGCAGCAGAGGAGGGGAGGAGAGGGGAGGAGGAGAGGGATGGAGGGGGGGCAGCCAAGGCTCTTGCTTGAGTGAGTTTTAATTTGTCTGCTTACAGCAGAAGATGCTGCAGAGTAGCGTAGTGGGGGAACAGATGCATTAGCGCTCATGCACTCATTCACCTCAGACTAGATACACACACCTCCTCCTCTCGTACAAATACACACACACAGACAGTGGCACATATTATTGCACCCTGTGGTGTCCTCTGAATGCTTCTGGCACTGTTGTCTTTGTTTTCTCCCCTGAACCAAAGCATAGTGTGCAGTCACTGTCTGATTGATCAGTATATAGAACTCTGGCACGCTGGAATGAACTGCTCAGGGACACAATATATTTGCTCAGCCTTATTATGTGGCTCCTTTAACATAGATCATCTGTCCTGCACAAATACCACCTTGCAAAATGTTTGCGTATAAAGACAAAAAATCTCTTTCTATTTGTGAACTACAAAGAGTTGTAGGGAAAAAAAAGCAAACCTTAAAGAACTGAATCTCAGGCCCGCTTTGAAAGCTTGCCCCGAGAGTCTGCATGTGTGTGCGTGTGATGTGGTAAAACTGCAGAAACATGGAGGTTGTGTTCCAGGGATGGAACTTGAGAATGTCCCCGTTCCCCTCTCGCTGGCCTCTGAGGAGGAGCCACCAGCGCTCACTCCTGCCCCCGCTCTGCTGTGCGCCTGCCTTCCCCTGCCAGACGCATAGCTTCAGTTTCTCTCCCTCCCAGGCCATGAGGGTATCAGGTTTGTTTTGGAGGTGAGGAGAGGGGAGGGATAGGAGGAAGGGGACAAGGATGAGGAAGGCCGGCATGTGTAAGGAAGAGAATAAGGCGGACAAATCCTGGCGTTGGTGCGGGATGAAAATGGTTAGACGGGCAGAGAAGGACAAATGGAGAGATGGAAGGGAGGGGAAAAAAGAACAAACAAGTCCCTCCTGGCCCGTTGCTGCCCCTGACCCCTCATCCATAAATTCCGTGCCAGCAGCTGGAGTTGTGAAGCGGCCATTTTATGAATGAGGGAGGGAAGGAGAGAGGGAGAGACAGGAGAGAAATAAGGAAGGAGAGAGAGAGCGAGAGGGGAGACGGGTCAGGTTGTGTGTTGTGTATGTGTGTGGGAGGGTGAGACGCGGCTGAGAGGCGCTTGTGGTGGAGTTGGTTATGTGTGTGTGTGTGTGTGTGTGTGTGAGAGATTGACTGTTCAGGCTGAGGAGGAGCCTGGGGTAGGCCCACACACATACACTCTTGCCTCTTCACAGGCTTTGTGTGTTTGTGTTTTGTTCATGCCTCTGCTGAGGCACTGTGCAGTGTGGAACAAAGGCCCAATTTGGGCTGTGCTTCCGCCTGAGGCTGCTCGCTTAGCAGCCACAGTAGATCAGTCCTCAGTATGAAGAGTAACAGGCACACCTCAACAGTTTCATAAAGTCTTAAGCAGCTGCACTGGAGAGGCTTCCTGCTTTTGAGTTTCAGTTGTGCAAGTTTGTATTGTTTTTAAACATCTTTATTCCTGCAGTCCTAGTTGCACAATAAAAGCTACCCTTTGTTTTGTTTTTTTTTAGTAGTGTCTCAGGGGCTTACCAGGCAACTTCACAATAGTTTATTTGCACTGTTATTTCATTCAGGCCTTCAGGAACAATTTAGTGTGCTGGTGAATACATACCTACTTATATATCTTTCATATAACAATTAAAGCAACCCCCGTTTTAATTGCCAACTGATACTATATTAGTTTTAATTGTGTAATGAATCCATGCTCTTGGATATGTGTTTTTGTAGGGTTTTAGCAAATCCTTAAAAAGTCTACAATTCAAGAATCTGATGTGTAGAATGTTGAAACCTCCAGGAACCTTGTTTCTAGTTTTCACAATACAGCATTCAGTAAGTTTCCTTAGTCAAAGACCAAAACGTCAACAAAACTGTAGAATGTTCAGACAGCACTTTAACAGTCTTCTTTGTGTTGTCACTGAGGTCACAGAGAGTGCATCCTATGTTCTCCTTTGCTGAGACAGTATATTACATGGGTGTTCATGACAGGAGGTGTTGAACTGCCAAGATGTATTGATCCCTTAAACCACCAACACAATTCCAGCATGGTCGCCCCCTTGTCTCTGCAGCGAGTTCAGAGCATTTGATGCATGATGGTGCTGGCCAGGGGGTCTTGTGTTAAGGGAGAGGGGTTGAACTTTCAGACCTGATCCACTTTTTCAGTTGTATTTCTCTAGCAGCATAGAGCTATCTGAATAGCACATGGCTGTTATAAACTGACAGGAACTTTGTGAAGGCAGCGAAGCATGAGAGAGTCGGACTCTGGGATGAGGTGAAACTTTGATTTATCCAGCTTGTACGCTGCCGT
>JAPQRN010000022.1:10623435-10633945 GCA_037367275.1 Coranthus polyacanthus
TGAAGGCAGCGAAGCATGAGAGAGTCGGACTCTGGGATGAGGTGAAACTTTGATTTATCCAGCTTGTACGCTGCCGTAATTATGTTACATTATTTAATTCGGTGGCTTTTTAAATCGTGTCATAAACTACAAATGATAAATAATTAATTAAACACATCAGAAATGTATTATGAATTAATAATCAATCAATATCAGTCATTATTTATAAGAGTAAGCCAGCCTGCATGAGCGAGGTCAGGGAGAGTGCAGCCTCCATGTTGTCATGGCGATCCTAGCCCCTGACTGTCATCTATACAGCAGTAGATAGCAGGTGCCCTTAGCCAGTCAGTCAGTCAGTCAGTGCTGGTCATGTAGCGCTGTAGGTAATGAGAGCTGACACAGAGTGACAGTGCAGACAGGAGGACATGCTGTCACTGCAGCTCAGGGACACGAGGACGTCCTCTGGTGTTGTTTACTCCTCACCGGGTACAATAACTCAGCTGATCGCGCTTGCAACGATTCCTTCTTCCCTCCCCTCCTCTCCTCTGAGGGTACAGAAAAGAGGCAGCTCGGCCTGGAGACGACTCAAAACTCTGTTTACATGTTGGACGTGCTCTGCGTCCAAGACACATTGGGAACACAGTGTTAGATTTGGGTGAGCTCACTTGCTCTCAGGACAACTCAGTGAACTCGTGTTTTTCCCCCTCGAGGACCGGCGATGCAGTAATAACATGGTTCAGGTGTGCCTGGTGTTGTCTATATGTAGCAGGAATGCACTCCTGCAGGCAGAATGGGGCTAGGAAGAAATAGTGGAATGTTCCTTTGATGTGAAGGGCTGTCTGTACTACCACTGACTGACGTAATGCTCAAAAATGTATTTTAGTTATTGAATGAATTATTCCTTTTTTTTTTTAGCTTGATGCTTGGATTTTATGCTGTCGATTGAACAAAACAAGTAACTTGTAGTTGCCTGCAGAACGTGAGTTTGACCTCTTTAGAAATCTTTAGAAAGAAACAATGTAATTAGTCTGTATTTTTCCATTAGTTTCCTAGAAGATCTCTGTATTTTTTGAGACACATTGTAGGGAATGGGAATCTCCTTGAAAGACCTGCTCCATTTAAACCCAAACATTTTTTAGCCCAGGCTGAATACTCTCTAGGTTATACCAGTAATCAACTGGAATTAATTAACTGGAAATCTAACAAGTGGTCACTGACTTACTTTCTCTAAAATAAGTACCAAATGACAAAGTCCTCTCCGCAAAACGCCTTGAAAATAATTCTGACATTCTACACATATTAACATTATTTGCTGCATCCGAAGTGTGAGTTGTTGCCGTGTTATGATCACTCTCCGTGTCATTTCTTTAAGCACCGAATGCAGACAGAATGTGTATAACTTTTGGGTTTGCTGCCGACTCCTCACCAGCCTTTCCACAACCCCTTGCTGTCTGAGAGCTCAGCAGAGTACAGTGAGGCCCCGGAGCAGTGGGCTAGTTAGGATAGCGGATATCTGTTGTGGTGCAACAGACTGTATAGGACACACACACACACACACAACTCCTCTGAGAGGGGTCAGAGCAGAGTAATAGTAGCTCTAATCAAACCACCACAAGACAAAGCAGTGCTTGGAAATTTGGCAATGGAAAAAGGCCTGGAGTCAGAGCCAGCACTTTGATGGCTTTCTTTTGAGTGGTAGTTAAAGGAGATGGTCTCCTGTTTCCTGTGTTTGCTCCGTCTCGCTGTGTGTGTGTGATTGATGGCTCATTGATTGAGCAGCGTGCTCCCATTCCCTCTCCCAGCCAGCTCTCTGTCCCCTGGCTGTCTGTAGCCAGCCAACCCAGCACCAGCTGTTAGAAAGTATGTGCGTGCACATGTACGCTCATTTATGTCTGTGTGCATTGCTGAGGAAATCACTGATTTAGCAGGTGTGAATCTTCCACACCTTGGCTTCTTGTTGTGATCTCCTTGTTCAAATAAAGGACTAGATAATGTACAACTTTAGAGGCCTTTCAGCCTCGGGCAATATTTAACACCAGCTCATGTCACTTAGTTAAGATAACAACATACTACAAATATCAATGAAACAAAGCGGTCTTTGTATTATCATCGGCATGGCGTCTTGTATTTAGGTTTCAGTTAAATGCAAGATACACAACTATCCTCTGTTATTAATTTTCAGTGTAGTGATTTTTTTCCAGAGCTGCAGCAGCCGTACTGTGAAGCAGTAAATATAGCCTCGGGCCTTGCATTTGTTACAGTTTATGATGTGCAATTTGGCAGCTTTCAGACGAGTAATAGTTAACAAGACATTTATGAAATAACTCCAACAAATTACTGCATCGGAGAACAGCAGCAGAGATACAGTAGTTCTCAAGTAAATATAGAATTGGCTCCTCCTGTGCATGCGGTGTGTGCGTTTGGTGCAGTGTCCTCTTTCCACAGGTTCCCACATGCATGACAGAGGAGGAAAAAAAATGAAAGTTTAAGAATGGCATAAAAGTCATATAATATGATCTGTTTGAGAGACACCCTCAAGGGCAATGAAACTCAGCTGTAGTAGTGGTTATAAGTCTGAAATGTTATTTTGAGCAATAAATAAGCCTTTTTTGTTTTTTTAATTGCATTAAAATAAATGTAGCAGAAATTGTAGCTGTTGTATTCAACTCTACTGTATTTGAACTTACATGTTATTTCTCCATTTATTACTGTTGAGACTGACATTGTAGACTTGATGCTAATTATTCATCAACCCCTCAACGATTTTGGGCCATAACACAAAAGCAGGGGTCTTCAAGTTTGTGTTTATACTGTTAGTTGATGTATGTAAGCATGTCTGCAGTGCAGCGGTGCCTTTCTCCTCCAGTCCCATGGCTGAGGCCCCCTGTTGGTGCTTTAATACTGGTGCATCCTGTTCTGTTGAGTTGTGTGAGGTCTGTAACGACAGGAAGACAAAGGCATATTTTTCTGAGCGGGGAGCTCCAAAGTAGGCTGTAGCGTTGCGTGCCCCCCGTCTATGTCCCAACTGAAGGAGAAAGTTGTCTGTGGCCCGGAGAGGAGAGAAAGAGAGGAGGGGGAATATCGCCCACTGTTTTCAAACTGTGTCTTTATGTCTCCCCTGACTGTGAGTGTGCCACAGCATTTCACAATGGAGGCCATTGTTTGTTTGGGGGAGAAAGCGTGGGTATTTTGTTTCAATCATTTCTGGAAGTCTTATGTTTGACACGGTGGGGGCTTAGCACTTCCTGTGGTTGGAGGCAGGCTTGTTCTCAGTGCCCATTTCTCTGCCTCTCCTCTGGCATCTGTCCTCACTGCCCTCTGTGTCATCTTTTGAATGCTCCCCGACTTCAGATGTTCTCACACCTGTGGAGTTTTTCAGTGGTACGGGTGTGACTGTAATGTTTGGGTGCTTGTAGCAGGACAAACTTGAGGGGGAAGGATGGTGGGTTATGATAGGCTGTGAGTGTAAAGGCATTAAAATGTGTGGTCCTTGCAGAGTCCTTTGAGAACAGAGCAGACCCTTTTCCTTCTACAGTACAGCCGCCTTGATTCCTCCCGTGGTGCTATGTCGATGTTTCAACTTTCCTGCGTGCACTGACTTCTCTTTAATCCGACTAACAGCTAATCTCTCAAACGCTGAGGGATGTGTGGATCCTGAGCTAAACACTACATCTGATTGTCCAGAGCAGAAGAAGGTCAGCTGACCTTTTCCATCACCTTCTCTCTATCCTTTGCCTCGACACTCATCAGACATGGGATACCTGTCTGGCACAGCAATCGATTATTGTGATTAAGACCTCCCCGAATGACCGCATCCCTCAGCAACGTGTCTGTTTTAATACAGTGGGTAAATAGATGGTCTGATTTCTTTTTCTCTCCCAGCACATCTTTTTTATATTAAGCAATTATTTCTCAATATGCCTCTTTCTCTCTATTTGTCTTTTCTCTTTTTGTTTCATTACTGGAGACATATCGCAGTGTGTTTGTGAAGCCCAGCTGGTAATTTAGTGAGCTGTCTGCTAGAAAAATGTGAAACCAAGACTTTCACAATAAGATATCATGAGGCGTGATGCACCAACTCCTCACTTGGCTTGTGCAAATTCTGAAAGGCTTGCTTGAGTCTGGAAAAAAATGACATATGTACTGCGTGTTTGTATCTGTGTGAGTGTACGGCTGTCTGTGTGTGCTGCTTCATGCTAATGGACCATATACTCATTAGAGACCACATGGTAGACACTAAATGGTAACTGAGTGTGTTGTGGCAGGGGAGGATTATGAAGGGCACACTCCACAGGCCTGCATGTATGCCGTGTCCAGTGAGTGTCACACACACAGCATGTAGGGTCAGTGCCAGTCGAAGAAGAAATTTCACACATATCTGCATTTAGTGCTAGATAAATAGAAAGATAGTAGCCTTACCTAAGCCTCAGCCTCATTACATGCTTTCAAAGTTCTTTCACTTTTCTTACTTCCCCTTCTTTTCACTCCACCTTAACGAGGGCGGCCATGTGAACGGCCGAGGTCCCTAAAAGGGGCAAATAAAGCTGAGAGTTGGTGTGTGTGTGTGAAAGAGAGAGAGATGGAGAGAAATGGCCCGGTTCAGTGAAGAGAAAGAGAGCAGGAGGAAGAACTGAACTCTCCGCCCCCTCTGAAAAGAGGAGGTGAAAAATGGGGATAGAGCCATGATGTCACCAGCAGCCAATAGGAAGTGTGGGCCGGGGACTGTTTAAGGCCTGTCAGCTGTCCTGCTCCATCGGCTACATCAGCTGCCTTCTTCTGCTGTTGGTACAGTAAGGCCAGCCGAGGCTTTATCCTTTCTCTGCCCCATCTCTGGCCTCTGACCTTTGAACTATGGGCCTGTCCTGAACTCAAAACTCTCCCACACTCTACACACCATCTACATCATATCAGGCTTTCATTCACTGTAAGTGATACTGGAGCTGATTTGCCACTGAGACCCACTCCATTAAACTAAACATGTTAGAGATTAGATAGGCGACTACAGTCTGTCACTCCTGTGTGTTTTTATGCGCTCTGTATCATGACTGCACTACTTGAGACTAGAAGTGGATGGGACACTTGCGTCATGGCAAAATCACCAAAACGTACAGACTGTGTCTGTGCCGGGCCTGTGAGTGAAAGTTACTGTAGGTAGGTGACGTAACCCCTAACTTGTTCAGAGACTTGTAAACAGTGACGTTTTTTACACTCCACTGAACAGGCTTTGTGTGACTGCCTTATTTGGCACTGTTGTTACCCACTTACTAATGAGGACAAGCTATTATAAGTCCACTGTTTACAGTACTGTGGTGTGGCTATTGAGAGTAATTGGTGCCTTTACATGTACAAGGTAACCTACACCAGCTGTTGGATTGTCACCTTCAACCACTTGTAATAAAGGACATGTTTAAGGTAATGTAGCCCCTACTTTTGTTACTTAGGCACACACTTTGAAGGATCATTGTTGAATGCTGCCAAACATTTCCCATCATTGGTCCTCTGTGCCCTTATCGGTGTGTAAACACAAGACAAAGTCAGCTGTAAGTGCCTTTATTCTTCTGTGCTGTCCATGAAGTACATGCAAGCTGCAAGCTTTTATCTCCCTTAGTAGATAGGAATTAGGCAAAACACGCATGAGGTTATAAGCAAAAGGTAAACCACTAACAGGCCTCTTTCATGTGAAATGAAGCTTTGTATTTACAACAGATACTGGATCAATACAGTACTGTTCTACTGCGATACCATCTGGGACTGTTGTATCTTATCAGACCATTACACTTGAAAGGACTAGCCTAAAATCTCAGTACAGCCTCTCCATTTTGAGAGAATAGTCTCAGTGTCTCATCCTAACAGATGTTAACTCTGGGCACAACCGTCCCTGCTAAACCCGCAGCTTGTCCTTTTTAAAGAACGAGTGCAGCCTCACAAAAAGGTTACTGTGTGTACCCTCAAGAAACTCACAGTGAAAATGAAATTAAGTGGAGGAAAAAGGAAACCCTAAATCCAGATGTCATATTTGAAGTGGCTAATAGGAGTGTACAGAACTTCAGACTCCCTTGAGGTGGCAGACACTGAGGCGTATGTCCCACAAGAGAAGACGGGGATGTACTGAGGAAAGAGGCTGAGCAGTGGCATTTCACTGCTGTCTGTCTGCGCGTGTCCACAACCAGCTACTGTCATCAAGGAAAATGTAGTATGTATGAAATACAGTTTGGTAACAGTTCAAAATATAACTTTAATTATTTCTGTTACATACTTACCAGGAAACAAACAGCAATCCTTGTACACCCATATTACATATAACCAAACAAAAATGTAATTTCAGGATTCACAGTCCAGTGCATATCAGCTCAGTAAGAGGCTAATGGCCTTCTCAGTGTTTGCAAAGCACTCTGCTTTAACCTGGTAGGAATGCGTGCAATGAACACAATCTTATCCTCATTAGCTTTATAGCTCAAGGCAAATGTTGCTATGCTTAATCAGGATTAGGGCCTCCTTGAAGTCAACGTGAAATGAAGATGTGTCATTTTGGAGCCAGACGTCGTGCCAGCAGGAAGAATGTATGTGGGACGGCGTGCCAGGACGAAGTCTGGGCACTGTGTGCCGCAAAGCTGCAGATGGTCATCTACAGAAATAGGCCTTGGCAACTCTACCACTACTATTCTGATGCATGGATGATGATAGGCTGAACCAAGTTTGGGTAGAGAGTAAAAATGTTACTCAAATTACTGCACATAGATGCTTGCAGTCAGTGTGTTTATCTGTGTTGTAGAGTTTGAATGTGTCGAGAATCAGCTTTGCTCCATATGGCTGGAGGCTCTCGAGATAGCTACCTGTCTGGGGACAGGTGGGTACACAGCCAGGTGCTAGACTGTGCCTGCAAACATCCAGCACCTGAGCCAAATGAAGGAGTAAGTTGTTTATTTTATGTGCACAGATTGCTCTGTTTCCTTTAGTCTTGCCCAGTAAACCTCACGTTTTATGGATATC
The DNA here is from genome assembly GCA_037367275.1 of Coranthus polyacanthus. NCBI lineage: Eukaryota > Metazoa > Chordata > Actinopteri > Kurtiformes > Apogonidae > Coranthus > Coranthus polyacanthus. Next base: position 10,630,405 of record JAPQRN010000022.1, read on the forward strand.
GTATGCAATTTATATATGTAACCTAGCGTTAGTCTTAAATGATTGTCTTCACGGTGCCTCCTCTGGGTTCACAGGAGGGATTAGAGTTTGACGTGTAGGCTGAAGGGATGTATGGGCTTCACATGTTCCCACTATGTTCCCAGCCAGTCACCCAGCTAGCAAAACAGTGAGCTAACACAGCTCACCAGCCAGCACTGCCAGGAAATACAATGTATTTAACGAAGCAGATCTGGGAAGTCAGGTATTTTTAGAAGCCGCTTTTAGTGAGAGGAAACACCTCTGAATCTGTGAAAAAAAAAAACATTGCCAGAGTTTTCCTTGAAGTGACTTTTTGCATACTTATGCCTAGCATCTGACTGGGCAGTGTAGTCTGTCGCTTACAGAGCCTGAGACGGACATGATCACGTCTGTAAATGTCAGGGGTGAAAACAGCAAAAAAAAACGGACAGTATTTTGCTGCTGGCAATTTTAACTCTCATGTCACTTTTTTCTTTAAATGACCAGATTGTCATCAAGTAGGAGGGTGTGCACCTACTTGCCTTTCATTATGTTATACTTATCACAAAGCAACTATCTGTGTAATAATAATAATATCTGGAGTTAAACTGATGCTGCAGTTTGCCTGATGTGTGTGGGGGCATTTTAGACAAGAAAATAGAAGAGAAAAGCAGGATGAACGCTTGTGTTTTGTGCTCCAAGTAATGATACCTCTGTAAAGTCATTGCAAGTGAGTCCTCAGAGAGTGTTGGAGAGTTGCCTGACGCAGTGAGGAAGTTTGCCATGGAGGTCTGTCTTTACGCTGCAAAATGACTCCAGGGATGCTTCAGTCAGGATGAACTGGGATTCTGGGACTTCTGGCCCACCAGAGGTCAGACTGCTAGGGACCGGAAACTTCTGCTTAGGCCCAGATTCATATGTGGGGTTTGACCAGTTTATACCACAATTCAGATTCTCTCTGAAGTAGTCAGGGAGTGTTTTGACGTACATCCAGACCCAGTTTCTAATAATTTGTAAATGATCTTACAATGTAGGACTTGTTCTTTAATGATTACAAGGGAAAGTTTTAAGACATATGGTGCATAAAAGAACCAAAATAATTTATTACTCATTAATCAATTAGACTGAGAGAAAAATCATTTACTTTTTTGATGACTGTTGCTGTTGTGCTTATCCAGCGGTGATGTTGGATTTTCTGATTTTCTTTTATACCTTTAAAAAAAAAAATAAAGACATAAATTAAATATCTTTGTGTGTTTTGGGCAGTTACAAACTAAATAAATAAATACATTTAAAGGTAACATTTTATAGACTACAGCAATTAAATTAATCAGGGAAAAATGCTGATAAATCATTAGCCTTCGTAATGAATTGTTGCAGCTGTAGATTAGATTCCTTAAAAATCACCACAGTAAGAGTCATAATCAGAATATGGATTTAGTGAGAATTATTAATTCATGATTATCGGTGACAAAAGTAAGCCATATCATTATAATCAAAATATTAATGCTTTATGGTGGTAGAAAAAGACCATTTAAAAAGGATCATCTTACGCAACTTTTCCACACAAACATCTTTAATAGCTTTCAGATGATCATTTACCTCTTCAGTGATAAAACACAAAGTGTTTTCACATGTAACGGTGCTGCATGTCCTGTTAGTTGGTGCAATCAACAACAACAGCGGCTGCAGAGTGGGCCGAGGCCTGAGGGTAGAAGGAAGGGGTGTGTGTGTGTGTGTGTGTGTGTGTGTGTGTGTGTGTGTTGTTGTGACTGAACGCGAGTGAGGGGAAATGCCACGCATGCCTGAACACACAGACCAGCACATAGTTGTGTGAAAAACACATTGCTGGTCTTTAGTGGGCATGGGAGTGGAAGAGACCCAGAAACACTGGGATGGGGAGGAATGGGCTCACACACACCTTTGTGCACAGGACTGAACAGAGATTTAGCCAAGCTCTCCTGAGCCAGCTGTCTGCATGAGAAAATCACATCATGACACTGTGCTGTGTTCCCCCTCCTAAAAACCCCTCTGATCAGCAGAACGGTTGATCTTGCCGAACACGCACAGCCAGACACTGTCTGAAAAGGTGAAAAACACCACTTTAGATTAGATCAGTCCATCCTGGCACTTGAGACTGTATCTCTGTTGCAGTAAGACAGCACTGGAATCTCTGATGCGGTTTGCCTTTGGCTGTGAGCGGAGGAAGCATCCTCTCTCTGGCCGTCTGGGCTGATGTGGTTTAAACAAGTGTCTGGAGTGATCCACTGGGGGCTCCCAGGGAGGATCGGGTTGCCGGATGAGGATGTGGCCTGATGGAGCTCAGGGAGCTGGCGGGTCAGCCCGTGATCCGGGCTGCAGCAGCCCTTGATAGGCCTGCCGTATGCTACTGTACTCCTGTTCTGCTACCTTACTGTCTGCTACTGCTCTCAGCTTTGGTAACCTGAGCGCAACAGCTCCGACTCTGCATAGAGTGGGAGGCTTCTCATCCCCACAGTGCAGTGGATTACTGTATTGTGTAGCAGAGTGAATACTTCGGTAAATGGATGTGATGTAGAGATAAATTTAATCATGTCCTAATGGAGCTATGGCCCCGTTTACATTGCGAAGCATGGACAGGCAGTGTGATTGACACCTAATGTGCAGCAATAATAGTACCTCTTAAAATCATACAGTTACAGCAAAGGATGGTGTGGTTAGTATGTGTTAAGTTTGTGATGTTGTTATTGAGAGTTATTAGAGTTTTCCAAATTTCATTAGTTCTTATTTTTATTTCGTCTTTCAGTTTAGTTTTATGAGTGCATAAGTCATTTCTATTTTGAGGAATTGGTTTTTATTAAGTTTAGTGTTTTGTTTTTTTTGGTATTATGAAGAAAACCTTGATTTTATAGGAACTGAAAAGGGTAGGATGAGGGAATGCATGACATCAAATATGACTTACAAAACCATTGTTTATTAAAGGCCCATTTTATTCTTATGCACCATGAACCATTAACACTGAGGGGAAATGAAAATAAAGCACATTTTACCTGCAAATTTATTTTGGTTCATTTTGCATTATTCTTTGTAGTTTTTATTTAGCTTTTGTTTTTCGTTTGAAAACTTTTTTTTAATCTTTATTTTTTAACAAAATAATGTTTTCACTTCTAGTTTTAGTCTCAGGTTTTGTATAGTCACCATTTTACTGCGAAAATGATACAAATGTAATTATTTTTTTATTTTATTTTTCATGAATTTGTCTCCCTAGATCCTGTAAAGTTCCATGATGTTTTTCACTTGCTCTTCCAGTCAAGAATCAGCACTATTTACAGGAATTGTTGTTGAGTAAGCTACGTCTGTTCAGGTTTTCCCTTAACTTATGGTTTCTCCGAATCTGTGGAAAAGCCATGCTTAATCACTATGGTTACAACTCCCCCTCCCGACGCCTGCTCAAGAGAGGACTTGTTTACCATCTCTGCTCTAGACTCAATAACATGTCAATCATCAGGATTAGCACCTCCCCTGCACTCCTGCTATTGGTCCTTCAGAGAGCTTCCAGTTTAGG
>JAPQRN010000022.1:10634666-10662930 GCA_037367275.1 Coranthus polyacanthus
CTGGTTTAAGGCAGTGGAATAAATTTGATGCTTGCTGCCTCTCTGCAGCAGACTTTCTTTTTTTTTTTTTGTTCAAAAGTGCTGTGTACATCCTTGCATGATTTTTTTTTTCCAGCTATGTATTCCTTTTTTCTTTTCTTACCCCTTCATGATCATGTTTGTAGCTAAAATAGCTGCCGCTTCTCAGGTTTCCGTAGCAATTCCTGAAGTTGTTATTGTGTTGTTGCAGCGGAACAAGGGATTAACATTCCCTCCTTTGAATCCTCTGTGGCCTGGAACATTCTACAGATTCTTCACATAGTCCAGTGACTGGAGGATACCTTTAGTACAAAAAACAAACCATGCACAGCACTTGTCTGTTTCATAGCCCATTAATGATGCCACCACCTCCTCTTGCTGTATTTAATGGTAGCTATAGGGATACACCAGCTGCTCATAAGGAGACTCCTCAGTGCTGACTGTTGTCTCATTTACTATAGATGAAATGGACCCGGCCACTCCTCGTGTCGCAGTGCTCTGGTGAACAGCAGGGCAGGCTAGTGGTTGGCTATGGTGTCTGACCTGACTGTGTTTGCTCAGGGAAAGAGCAGGAGGGAGGGGGGTTGTGTAACTGTGTATGAGAGGAACATCATAAACCTCTCTACTGCCACTCCTAACAGCTTGACTTTTCTGACTCTGCAGGTTCGGATTATTGTGAAAGTTTTAGCTTCCGCTGTCTATTTTTTCCTGCATTTGAGTCAATAGTTGCTTAATGTAAGACAGTGTGGAAAAGGGTCCGTCCCCAACCTGCTGATGCTTTGTATCTGCTCACATTTAATATCAGTGGACTACAAGGACGATGACGCCTTATCTTAAGAGGAACCCCTTGTTAGGTAGTCCCTTTCCTTTGAAGTAGTGGAAACCCACAATGCCCTGCATAGCTATGTGTAGAGAGCAGCAGCATGGAAATAGGGCCACATTAGGAGCATCTATAAATAGAGGATTGTATCCTTGATACCACGAGTTGTTTGGTCACACAGTGAAACCGGGTCGACTTATATGGATTTAAGGCAGTGACTCCCCCTCCCTGTGCTTTCTTCTGGCAGAAGGTATGCATGTTTGGAATTTCTCTTCATTGAGGAATCTGTTAAAATGATGCGTAAGAAAGGGACCTCCTCCGATGAGGCTCATTAGAGTTTGCTTTGGCTGCCCCCTTTTGGTAGGATTCCAAGAAAATGCTTTTAACATACTTATGTCAGCATCATATGTCCAATCAAATCACAGCTGTTATGTGTGTGTTGGCATTTGATGCTGTAGTTTTAAAAAAAGATCTTTGCTATTTGTTTTGGACTTGCTCCAGAAAAGTTAGCTACACTAATTATAAAGTACAGCAGAGCCCGTCAACTCCTGGTGTGGCAGAACTGTGTGAGGGTGTGAAACCAGTCACTGCGATGTAGTTTAAACGTCTGTTTTATCAGCAGACAATTACAGGAATTCTTGAGGTCCTACAGTGTATTGAACAAAAATGATATTGTGTCAAGTCTACAAAGGTAGATTAGATTTTTTTTTTTTTTAGGAAATAGCAATGCTTTGTTTTCTCTTTTGGGTTGAGTCCTGAAGGAATTTTCCAAACACTCCATTTCACCTCTTCTGCACCGTTAGATTCAGTTGAATGTGAGAAAGAATGGCAAGTATTTGAGAAGCTGTCAGGAGTGGGAATGATCATTCCCCTTCCCTCGTAACACGAAACTGGAGTTGGCACTGTGGAAGTGTGTGTTTGCTCTGCAGCATTGCTGTAGTGCACCGTCACGTTCCTAACCTACACAGATGTTTTGTAAAGCTACATGAAATATTCATCAAGAGATTAGTTCAGCAGCCAGCTTCATTTTCTTGACTGATTCACAAAGCGAACGAATGATGCTCTGACGCCTGTGTTTAATCTAAAAGCAAATAAACGTGCAGCTCTTTCTGTCTCTCTTAGGTACACAATATTTACATACCAACAAGCACAGTACATGCACATGTCACGGATAGATGCACCATTATGTACATACATACATACATAGGCCCCTATAAATGTGGTATGATAATGACTGTAAGAATAAAACTGATGACAAGTAATATATGTAATAGTACTAGTGTCACAGTGTTGCAAATTATAAAAACTTGCATAAATGACAGTGGTGAAATGTGTGTTAGTGTACTTTTGTCTGGGTGTACATGATTGTGTGTGCGTGTGCACATTTCCTTTCAGCTCTGGCTTTGCACCAGGAGGCGGTTGCTAAGGAACCAAGAGTGCTGTGCCTCTTATTTCAGTTCAGTGTAGTTCAGTTCATCTTTATTGCCCCTGTGGGGAAATTTGTCTTGCAGCGATAACAAAGAGCATAACAATAAATAGTAAACACTTAAGGCCCCAATACAGACACAAAACAAAGGCATTGGGGGCAAGGCTGCACAAATTAAACATTCCTCATTTTAACATACAGCAGATTTTTGCACAAATAATGATTTTTTTCCCTGTATTTTGCCACAAGAATTCAGAATCCTTTTTTTTCCCAGGGTACCTTTTTCTAAACAAACACTTGTCCAACATTGAGCAATCATTAGCAGAAAACACCTTGTCACCACAGCCATTCACACAAGTTCACACACTCCAGGTGCCTTTTGTTTATGGTGTGGACTCATCTGAAACTAGGACACCCATGCCTGCAGTGTCTTACGATTACTTAGCAGTGGAAGCCATCTGTTTTCCTCCCTTTACAGCTGCTTTTCCTGAATTCCTCTCTATAATAAAAATGCTTTTGACCATTAAAAACAGATGCCTGCCATTTGCCATTTGCATCTGTGTCACTGTAAGTGTGATCAACATACTGTAAATACTTGGAAACTTCAGCAAACAAACAGAGCATATGTAATTTTCCCTTATCTTCATTTTTTGAAATCATACTGACTGGTAATCTTGGTCTTCTCTGTGTCAAACCTGAAAATGAAAGATCATTTTGCAACATTTGCAAGATCAATCTTACAAACTGTCAGGATGCACATTCTGTCAAATTTATCCAAGCAACAAGAAAGTGCTATGTGTTATTGATAACATATTGCCATGGGTTTTGGTTTCTCAGTGGTGCTTAGTAAACAATGAGAGGCTTCTATTATTCATGTTGCTCAAGCTTAATTTGAAACACCCCACACAGTCATTTTTATGTCGATTTTTCTCACAGTCTGGAAGGATGTACACTATTTCCTTCTTATACGCCGTAGTTAGTGGGAGTAGGAGTTTAGCTCAGTTGCCTTTCATTTTGGCAGATTTTTCTGAAACAACAACAAATATTTTGAATTCTTTGTTGGTATGACCAGTTCACCAGAAATTCTGATTTCCAAAGTTGTTAAGCTTTTAAATGCAGTGGAATTGGTGAGCATAAATATATTTGCAGGGATTTTTGTGTTTTTCAAATTGTTGCCAACTGGGTGGGATGACATTTAAAGCTGTAATATTAAATGAGCTGTGGCCAGGACAGACACTTAAACAGTCAAAAACACATCTTGGTCTTTTCACCATACAGAACTTAAAATGTGTCTAAACTTGTATGCAACCAACTGCGCTTAAAAAACAACATACATATTTACATACATATATCTTCTCTGGACTCTACGCATTAGACATCCTGTTATTCGTAATTCTCTGTGTTAACATGACAAAATATTCAGTTTGTGGCATTTAAGTCACAATCTGTTCCTTATCAGCATTCGTTTGGTATTGTTTTGACCTTTATCATCCTTGACTTTGTTGTAATAGTGCTCAGCAGTGCAGACTGTTTACACCAACCCAAAACTGACCTCCTCCCCATCTTTCTCTGTCTCCTCCAGTATGCCCAAAACACTGCAAGTACGCCTGCACAGACAAGGGGGAGTGTTGCCACAGCCAGTGCTTGGGCAGCTGTACCGAACCCCACAATGACATGGCCTGCTCCGCCTGCCTCCACTACTACCACGAGGGTCGCTGTGTGCAGGAATGTCCCCCAGACACGTACATGTTTGAGGGCTGGCGCTGCATCAACATGGACCTGTGTTCTCAAGTGCACCTGCCTGGAGACACTCACTTTGTCATCCACGGGGGAGAATGTATGCCTGACTGCCCCTCTGGCTTCACACGCAATGAGTCTAATCGGTAAAAAATGCACCCTTCATTTATTTTTGAGGTCTTAAATGATGTTGAAATGCCATGCTGTGTTAACACTAAATACTCAAAACATTAGAAAGAACTAAACATTGTGTAAATACGTATTTCGTGAGGCTTAAGTATTCTTTTAATGCTTCTGTATTTGACTGTAGTTGGGCGTTAGGTTAGGTTAAACTTGTGTAAGTTTCTAAGTTTTATTTCCTGGCTAATTTTCCAGTGAGTAGAAGTGCGGGTTCTTTTCATCAACACTGAAGCAGCTTGTGTTTACTCTGTACTTCTGCATAATGAATTGATTTGCATAAAGTATTCTTGAGTTAAACTTGATCTGACCTGGCCCTTCACAGGTTACTTTCTTAAAGTTGGGTTGTAAAGGTTAAAAACAGGTTGGACATTTAAAACCTAGATTTCCTACACTGTATAGAAAGAGTAGTGAAGGCTTTACACTTGTCATTTTTATAGATAAATAGGAGAGACTCTGCTGAAGTGCCTAAGCCTTCAGCATTTCCTCCACTTCACTTTTCCTTTGTTTGACATTAACCTAGAATTTAAAAAAAAAAACATCTTTGTATTCTACTTTCCTCCCTGTTTTGACTCAGTCAATTCCCTAACTTTCCATGTCGAGTCTCTGATGCTGTATATTTTTTGGCCTTGCCTCGCTGTTTTGTCTCTGAGGTCGATAGAGTGAGTCACTCTCTCACGAAACAGAGTTCAGATGAGGGCCCATAAAAGATTAAACTCTCCATGTGAAAGGTGACCTTGTATCATGCAGTGAATTTATTTGCCTGAATCCTTTGGAATGCCTGGGAGCTAGGGAGTGGACAAATGATTTCAGGGTGAGGTAGAAAGGTTCACATAAGATTTTGCTCATTATTTGACCCTTTTCCCTTTTCTTTTTGCCTCTTCCCCTTGGATTCTGCTGTATACAGTATGTTATGCAGTGCCTGCAATGGTCTTTGTGATAAGATCTGCCCGTCAGCTGTGATTGACTCCGTGGATGCCGCTCAGTCCCTGAAGGACTGCACCGTCATTGACGGCAATCTGGACATCAACATCCGTCGTGGAAGTGAGTGCATCCATGCAGTGGCACAGTGTTTTAACACCACACAAACTGTACATTTGTACATGGACTAAAATACATCAGCTGCAACTCAGCACATTACACCACTTTTAGAAAAGCAGGAGAACATTTTTCTTGGCTTCAATCTTCTTTGCAACATTCTATAGCAATCCTTTAGTGAGTACTACTAACTTAACTATATTATAATGTGCCTGATTTGTCCTGCACCTGTTAAGATTAAGTAGAAGCACTGTGTTATTTAAGCTGCTGGGATTCACAGTAAGGGCCACGAAATCAACATTACATCCACTCTCTGCACTCTAACCCAATTAACACTTTATGATTTAAAGCTTCTCAGTTGACAAGGTGGATCACGAGCTAATCTCCATGCTTACATGTTTAACTACTTATTGAGATATTTGCATTAAGAACTAATCTGGGCGTAATATAGTAGATCGAAGTGGATTTTGTTAATGTGCATTTTTTATGCTGATTTATATTTGTGTGTGTGTTGTTTGTGTTTGTATGTGTGTTTATCTCCTGTCCCCAGATAACATAGCGTCTGAGCTGGAGAGCTTCATGGGATTGATTCAGACAGTGACGGGCTATGTGAGGATTCGACACTCCCACACACTTGGCTCTCTGTCCTTCCTCAAGAGTCTGCGTTACATCAATGGGCAGGATCTCATGGACAAGTACGGCTTGTCTGCGCTGTTTGTCTGCGCTTCGTTTTTCCTGTGAATGTGCACGTGCATGTGTTGGGTGACTGAGGGGAATTAAAGGGCATCTTGTGACACTGTTTCCAGATATTGCAGTAACGTTTTAAAAATGATACACAAAGTTATGCAGACACGTCAGTGATAAGTGAGTGTGTCTACAGGGCTAAATGGAAAGTCTCAGGTTTATCTGTCCCCTCTTTACGGGAATATCAGCAGCAGTCTTAGATATGAGGCACAGTTTTTTTTGTAATGGCCAAAGGGGTCATGGGAAAGCCTGTTGCCCTTCTTGTTGTCGTCTCTCGCGGGGTAAAGTTTCACTTAGTGGAATGCTGTTAAGGATGGCAGGCATTCCCTTCGTTCTGGAGGTGTTCTGCTATCTTGGACTGCTGGAGCACAGCACTGTTACTTGCTTATTACCAAATTTGTTGTTGACGCAGAATTAAAAAAATGCTTTGATGATTATTGTAACTTCTTCGTGATGTCCTTCTGTTGTCAGGCTCTATGCTTTCTCCGCATTTGACAACCAGCACTTGCAGTACCTGTGGGACTGGAGTCAGCACAACCTGACTATTCGGACCGGGCGTCTCTTCTTCCGTATGAACCCAAAACTCTGCATGTCTGAGATCCACAAGATGTGGGACAAAACGGGTATAACTGTGAAGCCAGAGCGGGGTGATTTCCGTAACAATGGTGAAAGAGCCAGCTGTGAGTAGATTCAGGGGAACTGACCAACTTTTCAGTCATTCAGTGTCTGAAGTTATATTATGTCTTTTTTTATTTTGTACTCATGCTCTGTCAACAGGTGAAAGCCATAACTTGAAGTTTAAATCTAACTTCACCACAAGTTACACGATTCGGCTGTCATGGGAGCGCTACCGACCACAGGACTATTCAGACCTTATCAGCTTCATAGTCTACTACAAGGAGGCGTGAGTACACAGAAGACAAAACATTGTCCAGAGACCTTGTCTGAGATTTAGATTTTCTTTCTTTGAGGCACACTGATTTCAGATCACCAGCATACTAATTCATCTAAGGCAAATTAAATACAAATGTTTGCATCACAATAACATCCACAACGACTTATTGTTTGAGATCTGGGCCAGAATTGTAATTTCAAACATGACATAAAAAAAGCATCGATTTTGATATAATTCTGTGTTTGTTTATCAGTCCTTTCCAGAACATCACTGAATTCGACGGCCAGGATGGCTGTGGCTCGAACAGCTGGCACATGGTGGATGTAGATCTTCCTCAGGATCCAAACATCGACCCAAAAATCAGTCTTCAGCACCTCAAGCCCTGGACACAGTATGCGATTTTTGTGAAGGCCATTACCCTGCAGGTGGAGGACAAGCACGTTACTGGGGCAAAGAGTGATATCATTTACATCCGAACACGTCCTTCCCGTAAGTTTACGCCTCAGTCAGCAGTTAATGATCATTTCAAACTGGTGAATTAATATTGTCAGCATTGCAGCCGTATGAGTCCTTATGGACTAAGATGAGAAAAATATGAATTGATATGAATGGACATTTTTATTGTACGTTACAGTAATGTGCATTTGTTTGGTTATATTGCAGTACCATCTATGCCTAAAGACACCCGTGCCTATGCCAACTCCTCAACCAAGCTGGTGGTGAAGTGGTCACCTCCAGCCTTTCCCAACGGCAACCTGACCTACTACCTGGTCCGCTGGCAGCAGCAGCCTGAGGACAGGGAGCTCTACCAACACAACTACTGCTCCAAAGGTCCGCATAATCTGTACTACGAAACAATAACCACTTTTTTTGTCTCTTGTCATTTAAACTAATTGTTTTGACAAATATGCATATTTGTTTTCTTGGCAAAAGTTGAATGAGTAACGGGGGGTGTATGTTAAAGTTGTTTGCATATCTGTTTCTCTGTATCTTTTACTACTACTACATTAAAAACTGTTTATGTTCTGCAACTGTTTGATGCATACTTATATATACTTATATTATATTGTATAGCCAAGCAAACACTATATTAAGTCTTCATTATACCTGATGGAAGTAAAATATTTTCATATTCTATATACTCCTTACAGTAGAATAAATCTATACAAAGTCCCAGTGAATAATTGAATAAATAAAACAGTGATAATACTGTGAAACCATCAGAATCTTAAAAAATGCAATGATTTTTGGCCATACCACCCAGCACTACCATACAGTAAATATGATGAAATATGAAGCTACTGACAGCAGCCAACCTCTCTCCATCCTCAGGCTGTTTGACATGCTATGTCATGTTTGTCACTTGGCTTTAATAATGCATAATGCAGCTCATCACTGATCATTTTTGGTTTCTTCTTAAACAGAGCTTAAGATCCCAATCCGGGTCCCAGCGACAGAGTTCACAGACATGGATGAGAACACTAAGCCCACCAAGTCGGACCTGGCAGGGCCAGAGAAGGGCCCGTGCTGTGGTTGCCCAAAGACACAGGAGGAGAAGGACCGGGAGAAGGATGACCGTGTCTTTTTAAAAGTTTTTGAGAACTTCCTTCACAATGCCATCTTCCTGCCAAGGTATAGTAAGCCCTAAATGGAGATGTAATATCTTCTTAAACTGTTTACAGATCAGCTCTGTGCCTCGTGTCATTGTGCAGACCTGCACTTGTTTGCTTTGATGGGTCAAAATGAGGAATGAGTTTACCGGTCCGGGTGTAATGACTCCTCTGTGTAGCTGACAGGATTCGAGCGTGGGGGCGTATATGGACCGGACGGGGGCTGAGTTGGCCTGCTGGGCTTGGCCCTTTTGTCAGGCAGTGCAGATGAGGAGACATGCTGAGTAGGATCCAAAGCCTTCTTAGTGCTCTTGTGGCTTGCTGTTGCTGTGGTAACAGTGGCACGGGGATGTTAGGACCTAGCAGGCAGCAATTTAGGCAACACAAACAAACCTAGGAGAGAGATGTGATTAAGGAGTCTGAAGGACCTAGTTTGGCTGCACACTCTTAGCTGCTTAGGCTTTTGTTCCCCACAATAGGGACTGACATCTGTGTTGTGTTATCATCTAACTTGCTTGTGGCTATGGATGTTTCACTGTTTCAAAGAAGCTCCTTTCTTCTCCCATACTCCTTTATTCTCATATACATCATCACACACAATATATGCCTGCGTGTGTGCGTGTATTTGTAAATTGGTGCCGTAACACTCTGCTTCATGGTGTCATCCATCAGAGTAAAATATGGAGACCTTTGATTCTCTCTAACAATACTCAGCAGGTATTTTATAAATCCATACCTTTAAACGATGCCTGAGCCTCCAAAGTTCATTCATTCAAGCAGCGTTACAGCACCCTTTTCCTTTCCTTCGCAGCGCTCTTGTGGAATTGGATCAATATGCCTTCGGAGGAAGAATAATGAAACATAGCTTTCTATTATAATTGAACTCATATCTGCTCCCACTGTCCCCCTCCTCCTCCTCTCCTCTCTGGCTGTGTTGATTTGTTATAGTATAGCTGTCTAGGAAACAGGCGGGTGGCAGGTCCTGGGCCTGCAGCGAAGGGTTCAGCATGCATAGACTCTCCACTGTAACAGAGCCAGCATTATTACAAACCACTCCAGGGAAAGGCCTCGAAAAACTGGGAAGGTTTTTTCTAAAGTTCAGGGTTTAGACCCGGGGTGAAGGGAAAGAGGGCGGCTGAAAACAGAAACAGAAAGAAGAGGAAATGTTTTCCATTTTGTCCCCCTCCACTCTGCACTCCACTCTCCTCCTCCCCTTGCACACTCGCTTTGTCCAGGGTGCTTTTTTTCTGAAGCGAGACAGCTGCCAGGAAATGTACAGTGAATCCATCTGGAATTTAAATGAATGAGGGAAGAGCCCCATCACGCTGGTTAGCGAATGCTAGAAGACAAACAGAAAGTAAAGAAGGCAGACTGGAGGAAAGGAGGTTGACTGCAGGAGGATGGCTATGCACTGTCTATTTAGGAGACCCTTTAGGAGAATCAGCAGACTGAAGCATTTATTTACTGATGAATTGATAAAGATTCCCTCAAAGTTACTTCTGTCTAAGAAAGATTCTTGTCATTTTATCTGATTCAGATTCAGATTCATTAATCCCTAAGGGAAATTCATGTTTCAAATTCATTCATTTTATCTGATGTTAACGCCAGATTCAGAGATTTTTCTCTTTTACTTCAGTGAAGGCCACAAATAAATAATTTGCCACAGAACACATGTATAGTTACAGGTTTACTCGCTGGATTCCACTACGTAAAAGTAGATCTTTTTATATGGGAGAGGTCAGGACTCTCTTCAGTTATAAGGTCAAGCTTCAGTCAGTTTCTCACAGTGTTGGACCTGCCCTGCTTAATGTAACGCTCTTATTGCACATATTGAAATTAAACTGTCTTTTGTCTTCGTGCTCAAAGCTCAAGAGCTCAAGTTTTTGTGCTCTTGACTCACGCATTTGCGTCTTCTGCTTTTTTCTGATATTTAACATACATTTTGCAACAAATTTTGCTTTTGAGTGCTGGACTTTGGATTGTACTGCACCACTTATAACTGTCAAAGAGGAATGTTAGCACGCCAGTGTGACTGGTCTTTCCCACGGTTTGTGTCTCTCTTCGCTGGTTGGCGCATGTCTGCACAGAAAGTGCTTGACTTTACCTTCGCTTAATTACCTTCCACCAGTTTTGCATTTTCATTCCCAGTAGTGCTGGAACTGCTAGTCAATGAACAGACAATTCATTAATCATTACAGTTTGTTTTTCCAAGCAATAAGTACAAATGGTGAGGATTTGCATCTTTTCTTTGTCTTAGGTGAAAGCAAATTGAATATATGGGTTTTTTGATCTATTAGACAAAAGTGGTCACTGCAGGCTTTAGAAAATTGTGATGTGCATTGTCAACATAAAAAAACCTTAAGAGAAATTAAATAATTTATAATAAAAAAAGTATGTTCTGGGGTGTTGTATGCCTTTTGTTGTATGTGGAGAGAGATGAAGAAATGAGACCAAAAAGAGTCGGGGAAGCTACTGGATCGTCCCTTCTTTATATAGTTTTATTTGTTGTTTTAAATAGACGTCCATGCATTAATATTTACTACTCTCTGCTCCCAGCAACCACTCAACATTAATTACAAGAGCTCAGCTTATATCCCCATGTTAGCCTGTTTCCTCCTAACTAGGTTGGATCTGTACAGCTTTCATCTTTCCACCTCAGTCATACTCGGTTCCTTTTTTTTCTTCTGTCGCAGCTGCAGGTTTACATCTTTCACAGGTAACTGTAGGCAAGGTGCCCTATGGTGTCTGTTGTGCCTGTGTTGCTGCTACAGTCACAGATGTCGGTGGCTGCTTGCCCTCAATAATGACAATGTCCAGCTGCAGGCAGCTCCACAGCTTATCAACTGCACTGTGAGACCTTTTGTCCGCTGACCACAATGCCCTCTGTTTGGCTGATGAGAGTTGGTCATTACAGTTTAATAATTTTCTGTCTGGCTTACATTTTTACTCTTTTAGACTTTTTCATTGTTCATTGAGGTTTTGTTGGACAGCAACTGTATTTTTTTTTTTTTTTTTACTGTGGAAAAATCTCTCTGTGTCTGCCTTTCTCTGTCTGTCCACCTCGCCATGATCTGTCTGACCTCATCCTTTTACACAGCACCGTGGGGAGTAGTATGTAGCATCTGGACACACAGTGCACACACATACAAAACACACACTCACTCCACCCGGTCCTTTGAGACACTCAATCTTTGTGTAAAATGCCTTTGGAAGCAATAAACCTGCAGTTATGATTTGCATTTGGAGGATTTTTAGGGCATTTTATATACATTTTGTTTCACTGTACATAAATCAACTTTCTGTTGACTGATTTGTCCCTCTGTATTTCAGACCACCAGACCGCCGACGCAGAGATGTTTTTGGTGTGGCTAACAACACTCTGTTGAATGATGGTGGTAGAGGAAACACCACCTTTGGCCCTGGGGATAACAGCACAGATGGCATGCCCCCTATCAGGGAGTACCCCTTCTCAGAGGACAAGAGCACAGCAGAATATTTAGACATCTCTAATCTGCGGCCCTTTACTGTCTACCGTATTGACATCCATGCCTGTAACGAGGAGGTGGGGCGTTGCAGTGCTGCAGACTTTGTCTTCTCCAGGACCAAACCTGCAGGTGAGATTCCTGCTGCTCTGGATACAAACTGTCATGGATAAGTGGCTTTTCTGCAGACATGTTGTTACAATGTTGAACATGTGTGTGTTTCCCAGACAAAGCGGATGACATCCCTGGAAAGGTGGTCTACGAGATCGATGATAAGACTGAGGGGTGTGTGGTGCTGCACTGGCCAGAGCCTGTCATGCCCAACGGACTCATCCTGATGTATGAGATCAAGTTCCGCCTGGGCCCTGAGGTGAGTCAGTGAAAAATAGTCACTCCATTCCAAACAAGTGTTTTTTTTTATATATATATTCGTTCCGTCTAATCTTTGAATTTCACTGTACAGAATGACTTTGTTGCTGTCAGGATGTTTTCATATTCAGCTGGTGAAATTGGAAAGTTTCTCAGTGCTCACCTAAAATCTGACTTTAAGACACGCGATTTGTGACAGAAATGTTTTGGTGCCAGTCAGGATCGTCTATGCGACTTTTGCAAATGCAATGTGAAAACATGAAGCCGTGACTGCATATGAACTTAAAATTGATATTTAAGAGAGTGCAAAACATCATGTGTCTAAATGTTAAGCTCTTTTGGTGGGGGCCTGATGATAGAGCACGCACAATGTATTACTTTTTTCTGATAATGATTGGTCTGGAGTGGATCTTTAACCATTAGTTTACAGGTGACCAATAAGTTCTTACAACCTTTGTACTGGCACGAACATTCTTTCAAACCTGTATGCATCATATTGAGCTTGACAGTTCATACCTGACCCCGACTGTTTCATAGCCCTCAAACAATAACAGCAACGTATGCGTTCTCTTTCAGCCTGAGAAACACGAGTGTGTGTCTCAGCAGCATTTCCGTGAGCACAGAGGAGCTCGGCTGACCAACCTGGGCTCAGGGAATTACTCTGCTCGCGTGCGTGCCACCTCTCTCGCAGGGAATGGCTCCTGGACGGAAAGCGTGTCCTTCTATATGCCTCCACCCACACGTAAAGCAACATTTCTCACACTTTAATAATGCATATTCTCTATTTCCATGAATTCTTAAATGTGGATTTGGATGTGAAACTACATCCTCAATCAATGCCAGTCACTTCTCTTTTCTCTCTGACAGGAGACAATATAGATAAGCTCTACTTGGTCATCATAATTCCCATCATAGTGACACTCATCATTGCCAGTCTCATCACGATTCTCTTCTTTGTTAACAAAAAGAGGCAAGTATTTTTCTGAACACGTTGAATAACAAACCCCTTTGATTATGTTGTTACACTTTGGCGTGCTCATGAAACTTAATGACCAGTGTAATGTTAATTAGAGTTAATAGGTGTCGTTTTCATTAACATTCCCCTGCGGAGAAGAGTAAACTTCCTGTAGAGAATAACACATCCCGTCCTCAATCAGAGCTGTCTGCAGGCGAACTGAACTGTGTTTGTTTCAACAGGAATAGCGACAGACTTGGGAATGGTGTCCTTTATGCGTCTGTCAACCCAGAATACTTCAGTGCAGCGGAGAGTAAGAACTGCTTTAATGCCAAAGAGTAAATATCTTTGTGGTTAATGCATTTGCGTGTTCTGTATTGACCCGCTGTCTTATTTTGTCATGACAGTGTACGTTCCGGATGAATGGGAGGTAGCCAGAGAAAAGATCACTATGCACAGGGAGCTGGGCCAGGGCTCCTTTGGCATGGTGTACGAAGGCATCGCGAAGGGAGTGGTCAAGGATGAACCTGAGACACGAGTGGCCATCAAGACGGTGAATGAGTCGGCGAGCATGAGGGAGCGAATTGAGTTTTTGAATGAAGCTTCTGTCATGAAGGAGTTCAACTGTCACCATGTGGTAAGAAGGACACGTCCTAAAATAATTTCCATTTACCATTAGACACCAGAGAAAAGCCTGGAAGAAATTCATAGAAATTAATCCACACATTGTCAGACTGAACCCGCTTGTAAGAAAGCGTTACTATTATTTCCTAATTAATCAGCGTAGTTGCAGAGAGAAAGAGGTCAGACAGTCCAAGTCCAAAGTACAGAGTACTCTGCTTTTGGCTTCTCAGGCAGTTACAGCCTGAGGTGTGATTTAGCCTCCTGCAGATTGTGTACATTCTCTCATCTGCGTGATCACAGCCTCATTAACTACATTAAATGGATGTGTTGAAGATTTTCCCTTTGGAAAACCGCTAAAGACACTTAAATATTAAATTCAATTTGAATAATTTAAGTGAAAGGGATTTTTTCAGTATCTTCAAAGCAGCTTAAAAAGATTTTTTTTAAATACATATAATAAAATAACACAAGGCTCTTTCTTAAGTGGTGAATTCTCTGATGTCAAGCTTCTATGACAAGGAGACCTAAAAACAGTCTTCACTCAGAAGAAATGGTTGGGTATCCTGGCAGATTGTGGAAAATATATAAAGGAAGCGAGAGGGAAGTTCACACAATATAAGATCATACACAGGTATTACCATACACCACTAAGACTTTATAGAATGAAAGTGATGAATGATAATTTATGAACTTCCGTGCAAAACTAAAACTAAACTAAAAAAGAAAAACAATTTGGTGTACAAAAAACAAGACAAAAGTAAATTAAAACTCAACAATCAAATAAATATCTGATTGGGCAGATTGTTCCAGTAGCTGCTTTTGCTTTTAGTTTATAAAAACATACTTAACTCTTTAATACCCACAGGAAATGATACAACGCATGTGCCACTGACTGTAAAAATTCACTAGTTAAACTTTTCATCCTCTGTCGCTTTAGTTGTTTGTTTTTTTTAAAATGTTCTTTCCCCTTATGAACACACTATGTACTGACAACTTGCTTCGGCGTAAAATGTAGTACGGAGATTTTGAGTCACCCCTGCCGATGTGTGCTTTATTGTGATTGGCGTAGGTGCGACTGCTGGGCGTGGTCTCTCAGGGGCAGCCAACCTTGGTGATTATGGAGCTCATGACCCGTGGAGACCTCAAGAGCCACCTGCGGTCTCTTCGTAAAGAAGTAAGCAGCTTTACCCCCCCATGCACGCCTCAGCTCTGTACCTGATACTGCCTCTGCAGAAAAGAGGCGATGGTGTAAAACTCATACATGCTAAAGTGTGAACACACACACAAAGGTCCTGTACCTGTTTATTTCCACACACGCTGTCCTTTCCTTGTTTAGTGCTGAACTGGTGACAGCAGAAAACACGACACGAGGCCGCTTTGAACAGTGTATTTGCGTCCTTTACCCTATCACCTCATCTCCTGTTCCTCCACTACAGAACGCCACCAGCCAGGTCCTGCCACCGCTCAAGAAGATGATTCAGATGGCAGGGGAGATCGCCGACGGCATGGCGTACCTAAATGCCAACAAATTTGTCCACAGAGATCTTGCTGCCAGGAACTGCATGGTAGCAGAGGACTTCACTGTGAAGATTGGAGGTAAGTCAAGTTAATTCGATGCCTTCAGCCTCCCCTGGTTACTCAATGCTGAACCCACTCTGCCGGCCTTGAAAATAAGTGTTTGGATTTCAGTGAGTGCCTGAGGCAGTGGAGTCCTAATGTAGATGGACAGAGGGAGGGAGGAGGTGAGGGGATGGATGAGCTCTCAGGAGCATCCTCTCCCACACAGAATGAGTGATATTTAGTGGCTTCCCCAACCTCTGTTCTCATTTTTTTCTTCAGATTTTGGCATGACCAGAGATATTTATGAGACAGATTACTACAGAAAAGGAGGGAAGGGCCTGCTGCCTGTCCGCTGGATGTCTCCTGAGTCACTGAAAGATGGCGTGTTCACTACAATGTCTGATGTCTGGTATGAGAACGTAACCTTCTCTTATACACACTCACAATACTGCTTGATACAAGTATAAACCTGCACTAATCCAGGGGGGGATTGCAAAGTATTTCAGAAATGACTGCATATTGTGTGCATGTGGACACACCAAAAACAGTTCACGCTGTGTCAAAACGATACAAAAATACAGATCACTTCACAGCCCATATTCTTTACAACATGCTTTACAATTTGAACATACACTTGAGCCCTATCCTAAGGCAGTACTTCCAATACCATCCCTGTCTTTTGGTTTCCAGCTGGAAATTCTTCACTTCATAACAAAACAGTATGAAACAAGATCAATCTTTATTTTTCCTATCACCTTTTATGCCAACTTACCACATTTTTCTATCAGGAGCAATATTGTTGTAGAGAAATACAAGTGTTTACTAGCTTCCTCACAGATTCTTCTTTCCCAACTCAAAGTGTCCCATGGGTCAGTTCCTAAGAGTGGGCTTAAACTGCTCCAGATGTTCTCAAATGAGAGATTGCAGTGCCAGCACAAACCCACCTCCGCACTGCATACTATATCTTCCTCTTTGATGTTGTACAAATGAAGTTTAGTGTAAAACAAACCTGTTCTGGGCTCCGTAGGAATCCTAGAGTTTTATTTTGTTGATCAAGAAAAGCTGTCAGGATGTGGCTTTTTCAGATAGTTATGCAAAGTGTTGTAATAAGCCTATTTTGAAGATTGTTGAATGTACACTCAGATCTTTTGCCAGTGGTGAAAATATGACTGAACAAATATTGACGTCTTTGTTAGTCACGTTAAGCTTTCCTCATGAATAGCTTTGTAGTAATCTCTGTGCAAAGCAGCCTGAGGTTAAATTAAGGTGACATTTATTCAAATAGTTTATGTCGAAACTTGTCTTGCAGTAATAAAATTGTTCTGATTCAGTGACAGTGATCACAACACTGTCAGACTTAGGATTTTACATATTGTAGATACTTTAACACTGGAAGACTGTGGTGCATTGTACCCATTATGTGCTGGTTCTTTTATCTCATATCCTTCTACAATGCCGTGACCATTACATTTTATTTAGGGTTCTTCTTAAACTCTAGATGCGATCATTTAGCAGCAATAATGTTTTTTTGGCCAGCTAAGAGTGGAACTCTACATCAAGCTGAACACTACACATGCATTTTAATAATTAAATTTTAGTTTAGCACAAGAGCTGTTAGTAACTGCGGAGTCTGGGAATGATGCTGTGTGGGTCTGTCAATATAAACTTTGCCTCTTGTATTATATTTCCCAGTAAAAGTATTCTTTTAAAATGTATTTTTACTTTCCTAATCTATTGGCTGAAACTCACTTGCAGAGTCAAATTTAGTTTGTGTTTGAAGTTGCATTGTCCCATCTGTGAGATTTCATTGTGATGGACAATTGGGTAGACAAAACAGCAAAGTGGCCCTTAAATTACACAATTAAATTACAAATCATTAAAATGCATTAGTGAGTTAAGATACAGAGGCGGCTTGACTTTTTTTTTTTTTTTTGCTTGAAATGTTTTCGATCAGAGTAAAAAATGTACATGCTATACTATTTTTAAGTAAATGTGTTGTATGTTCTATTGCTGCAGGTCATTTGGTGTTGTGCTGTGGGAGATCGCCACCTTAGCAGAACAGCCGTACCAAGGCATGTCCAATGAACAAGTGCTGCGTTTTGTCATGGAGGGAGGACTCTTGGACAAACCTGACAACTGCCCTGACATGCTGTAAGTCAATCTGTGATCAGTAACTGTGTGTTTTTACCCATTGTAGGCCCTCTGGTTTTATGTTACAATGCCCCTGAAGGATGCATTGTTTTATCCGCGACTGCCACTGCCTTGCACGCCTGCTGCCCCATTAATATTTTGCCCTGCGTCTATTTTGAGTTGTGGTCCTAAGTGTGTAGGATATCATGTGGTGTGTATGCTCAGGTAGAGCCAAGACGAGGGCTGACATTAACGTCACAGGTTAAATGTGGTGCGTTGACGACATGGCCCATGGTGGTCAGCTGGCAGTGAGATGCCTTCTCACCCATCAGCCTCGGCCCATAGAAGGGATGCCACGACTCGTGTGTGAAAGATGCCCCTCATTCCTCTGCCGAGAAGGGGCATGACGAGTGCGAAGGTGTCTGCCTGTCAGCAAAGGAAGTGAGAAACACAGAAAGAATGTATTAATTCATTTTTAATTCATTAATGAATCACCATGTTGGAGAAGAAAAACACAGCACAGCCTGCTTGTCAGCATGCAGCGCTGCATATATGCATTACTCTTCTCCCTCTCTGACCTCAATAAGAAGGCATTCTGCTCTCTCCCCTCCCACTCTCCATGGCTGACCTCACCTTAGAAAGAGAGTGCGAGTAGAAAAAAAAGAGGGCCAAGTGTTGTGCAGACACAAACCTCTGGTTTCTATGGCAGCCTGACTGTTTTGTCCTGATTACAGGAGTGTGTGGATTGTGTTACAGAGGTGGTGGTGGTAGTGGAGGTGGTGGGTGTGCGGGCTCAGCCTCCTGGTCTGGTAGCAACACACGGGGAAGTCAGGCCTCTGGTTGTATCTGCTGTAGTGACTTTATGGACATTTCCAGAAGACTGCTGAAGTGCAGTGAACCCCAAAGCCCATATAAGAAGAGGAAGTGGACAAGATAACAGACAGAGGGTTTAGTCATATTTGGAAAGCTCTGAATACCTCTCCCGCTTCTGCTTCTCTTTCCCATGGTCAGGTAGTTGTGGGTCAGTGATTGGATTTCCCATGTTTCTGTCTAGAGTTACCTAAAGACAAAAGTGCATTCTCTCTTTCAGGGTTGGCGAAAATGAAAGACAGAGTCTGCAATCATAAAAAATCATGATTTATTGTGGAATGCGCACTATCACTTACAGCGCTATTATACATCAAGGTTTCGCCACACTGGGGATGTTGCATATGGTGGATGGTAATTTCGCTGTGTGAAGTTGCGCAGTCCTGTTGCTAGAGATTTCTGTTTAGGTTTATTAGACATCCTTAGATGTTTGGAGACCTCTCTGAAAGTGAGTCTGTTTCTGATTTTATCAGTGTTTCAAGGTCTTTTTCAGAGTCCCTCTCTTTAATTTGTTCCTTGTTGTGTTGAAATTTTGGCTGTGTCTAGACTATTGCAGGTTTTTATAAAAGCCTAGCTGCTTCCAAATTGTTGTAACACTAGCCCTAGATATTTGATTGTGGCACTCAGCAGTCACTTTCTCAAAAAAGAACAACAGTGACTTAAAATAAGTAGCAGAACATACAGTATATAAATGTTTGACCTTCGTTTTTTTCTTCTGCGGAACCAGGCAAGTTGTCCGGATCTGGTACATATAAACCATGCAACATGGTGACCTCAGATGTTAACGAATCTTGCTGAAGTTACTGATGACATGTCAGAAATGAGTCTATTTAGCTTAATGGCAATAGCATGTGTCTGTGTATGCCCTGATTGGCAGGATGCTGACAAGAAGCCAGGATTTACTGCAGTGTTTGTTTTCTAAATTTGCATCAACAAGCCTCGTGCGCAGCAACAGATGGTAGGGAAGAGGGGAAGGGTTTTCAGCATGCGGGCAGGTTACTCTGGAGCATCGGCCCGGCTCCAAGCATTACACGTCTTTTCATGGGAGGTCCTGCTGCCTTGGTTTGGACATCTGAACGTCAAATTTAAGACACTTGCTGCACCGCTGAAAAACAAGTCAGAGCTGCCCCCCCCCCCCCAAGCTGCGTCAGATTATGAAGTGAGGCGCATGTTTAGGAGAGCTCTACCCATAATTCCTCTGTGCGTGGAGGAACTGGCACCCAGCTGCATGGACCGTAGTAGGCTGCAGAAAGACCACTGGGAGTGAGGGAGAGAAAGAAAACAAGAGAGAGGGAACAGCAAGAGAGTGAAGCAGAGATGACTGAGGTGTTTATGTCAGTGGGCCTTAGAGAGTATTCTTAGCTTGTTTGTGTATAATTGAAGTTGTGGTGTGTGGTACAGAGCCGCAAAATACTGTAATAATTCTCCCTTTTATGATGTTTTGACATTCTCAAAGCTCGGCTGCTGGCCTGGCACAGTAACCTCACGTATGATTTACTAGGCTGCTGTGTGCATCCTATGTTTCTGATCTTACTGTATGTGTAGTAATGTAACAAAAAATGCAACCCATCTGGACTCCAGATATCTAAGTTGAACCGGTGTTTCTGAATTGGCTCGATACATATAAATAAAGTATCATAGCTGACTGCAAATGAAAATTTCCAGCTTGGACTGGATTTTTGTTTTTGTTTGCTGTTAAGGAGATAGTTTGAATGTTCACTACAACTGACTTGCGACAACAAAGCTGCTCAAATTTAAACAGCAAGTCGAAGTTAATAGAAGCAGGTAATTGTATTGTATGCATCACGTTGAACGCAAAGGGTACCACGCTGCATTTGTGTCCCCTAGTACAGACTATAAAACAAAATGTGAAACATTTATGGGGTTTCACGTAATTAGTTTTACTTCTGAAAGACGAGATGATAATGAAAATGACAGGCACTATACATTTACTGTAGGCACTTTTAGTGATATTGTATGGTATTTGTATAATTTGCTGTTCTGTATTAATGTATAGTGGCACGGTTTGTTTTCAGAGTTCGGTATAATGAACTCGGATGTTTCAGTGACAGGAATGAAATGAGTTTTAATATTAGTGTCTTCTGCCACCTGCTGGTTAAAACAAAAAGCAAAAGACAACTTTTATCCAACCACAAAACCCTGAGGCTTTCAAAGACGTGTTCAGGTTTGCGTGTGCACACTATAGACAGTGTAATCTACTGTATATAAATAACTCTTTGTCACCGGCAGGTTTGAGCTGATGAGGATGTGCTGGCAGTATAACCCCAAGATGCGTCCGTCTTTCCTGGAGATCATCAGCAGCATCAAAGAAGAACTGGATCCTCCCTTCAGGGAAATGAGCTTCTTCTACAGCGAGGAGAACAAGCCGCCGGACACAGAGGAGCTGGACATGGAGGTAGAAAATATGGAGAACATTCCACTGGACCCTGCATCCACCAGGCAGCCGTCTGCTGCCACTGCCCCCTCGTCAGGGTGTACGGGAGGGACGCCGCCTTCTACTGCGCAGCAGTTATCGCCCATGCAAGGCCCTAGTACTCCTTTACTGGGATCTGTGTCTCCCTCCTCCCCAGGCCCGGTTGCCTCAGCCTTGGCATCTCCGGGCCAAGCCTTGGACAAGCACTCAGGACACGTTTCGGCCAACGGGCCTGTGGTGGTGCTGCGGCCCAATTTTGATGAGATACAACCCTATGCACACATGAATGGGGGCAGAAAGAACGAACGGGCGTTACCTCTGCCCCAGTCGTCGGCCTGCTGATATCAGCCCCCTGTGGCCAGACCAGCCCCTCTTCCTCCTCCTCTTACACAGGGTAACATAAACCTCTCCTCCATCTCTTAAGGAGGGATGGATGAGGTGAGAAATGACATTCTTCTACTGTGTGCCAGTAGACGGTCTCTCCACTCCTTTAAGGTCAAAAAGTAACTGTATAAACTGAAAAAAAATAGCACAGAAACCTGCTAAAGCGTTTGGAGTTTGGTGGCTCAGACTCAACACTGGGGAACTCCTTCCTGTGCAGCCTGTATTGTAGTCTTTGTTACATGTCCTTCAAGAAGGAAAACTATACAGGCATTTATCCTGACATACAGATTTAGGAAGACATGAACTTGAGAAAATAATTTTTTTAGCATATCTGCCAGCAAATCCAACAGAAGAGCACTTTTTCCTGATGATTTCAGAGAGGATGTTGTGGATATCTGAGTGTGTATTTATACAAACACATGAATCTCTTTAAAATATGGTATAGCTCCATTTCTAAAATGACTTTCCATCAAAAGGACTTTTCTTTGTACGAGCA
This sequence comes from Coranthus polyacanthus, assembly GCA_037367275.1. NCBI lineage: Eukaryota > Metazoa > Chordata > Actinopteri > Kurtiformes > Apogonidae > Coranthus > Coranthus polyacanthus. The sequence continues at coordinate 10,656,433 of JAPQRN010000022.1, forward strand.
GACTGGCTCATGTCATGTAAGGATGCCTCAATTAGAGAGTTTCATTGTTTATTTCCTGTTGATATTTCTGTGGATGTAGATCCCATCAGGAGTGGGTCAAAATGGAAGAGGAGGGCCTATTGTGTATCTGCCAAACTATTGCCAAATCAAGCTTTTTCCTAAATTTTTTACAGGTCTCCCTTCTTTTTCAAGGCTGTGATTCAGAGTTGGCACGAGTCTAATATTCATACTTGTGCTTTTCTTTAGTACCGTCTGCTCCTTTAGCAGCTGCGTGTACACTTACCTGAAATGTGCTGCATTCACACCTGCAGTCAAGGTTTTCTCGGAACATGCAGCGTCTGCACTGAGGGTGGAATAAATCTAGCCATTTGAAACTTGGAAGAGAAACACAGCACTACATTTGTATTTAGTGAATTGCACATATTTTAAAGTAGCCTGGACAAAACCGTAACTAAAAGTACTTATGGTTTTTTTTTTTTGTCAAGTGACCTCTGACAAGCAGTCCATGTAAAGCCTGACAGTTAGTTTGAAATGACTTACTAGTTGCATTAAATTCCTGGTGAAGGTTGCTTGCCATAACTGTTACCGAACTTAAATGCACACAAGTGCAGAAGTGGTACATGACATAGCATTTAAAAAGCCAGTATGCTGTTGCTGGTGACAGACAGGCTCATCACAACCTTATTTTGTACCACCCAAGTTAATTACAATTTGAGCATAAGCGAATTTCCTCCGTCTGCGGGAAGTAGACGCGCGACTCGAGTCAGTCAACTCTAAATCACAGCTTCGGTCTGTCTTTGTTTTAGAAAAATCTAAAACACAAACGCGCCATGGGTCTCCCGCTGCAAATCACTCAACTTCACAATCAAGGGATACATCTTTGCCTCCACTTTCATTGTATTCAAACCGTATCTGTCTTTTTTTTTTTTTCCTACGTGTGCATTTCATACGGGAGGTGAACATCATTAACTGCTTTTCAAAAATAAATGGACACCAAATACACCACGACAAACTAAGAGTCTAAGACCTGAGACAAAAAAAAAAAAAAAAACGAAACGAAAAGGTGGTGGATCGGTAAAGATGTTAGTAGCCTAGAGACAACTTTTACGCCACAGCTGGTCTCTCTCTTAGAATAGTCATTAGTTTCTCTACATTTCAAACACATATAAAGGTCTTACAGTTATATTTGAGACTGCAGGATCGTTTTTATACACATCATTGGTTTGTCACTTTTTTAAACCTTTTTACGGTTCAAAATGTTTGCCTCTATGTCTGTACAGAACAAAGCTGCTATTTTATTCTTTTCCTCTTTTGGATGTTATATATAAAGAAATTCTTCAGGTTTGGTATTTTATAGTCTCCACTACAGTCCATTTCTTATATCTTCGAACTCTGTTTAAAAAAAAAATAATTATATAAAAAAAAAAAAAAAAAACACAACAAAAACTAAGATGATTTAGATATAAAACCATTTGTTTTTTTTTTTCTGTTACCCCAAAAGGTTTTCTGTAACACTACATTTTGTTCATTGCCTTTTATTTTTATTATGAAATGTTTCCTTCTGTATTTGTTTTGTGGATGTCTATATTATTATTATTATTATTATTATTAATATTATTATTATTATTTGGAATGGACACCTTAGCTCAACGTGTGAGTGTGTACTTTCTGCACCCTTTTTGTACTTGTCTAGCACTGCGCCTAGCATTACCCTCTAGGTGCGACTCGATCTCAGGTCAAAGTAAAGGCTTTGCTTTCTCCACACATTCTCATGATCGTCCTCTACCTGTCTCACCTCGTACCCCCTCCCTCCCTCCCTCCCTCCCCCTCTTCATCATGCTTTGTTGAGTCCAATAGTGTCCTCTCTCCTTCCCTCTCTGGCCCCTCACTGACCTCTACAACATATTGTACCGGTTTCCCCTAGTGCCTCCTTTTGAAGTCAGGATTAGTTCCAGTACACAAGATATTTACTTTATACCAGATCTGGTATTTTAACCCATCCATTTCCTGCCTCCTATAAGATCAATAGGGCTAATTGGGTTGTCTTGTTTGCCTTAATTATGCCAACCATCTCGAGCATTTGAAAGCTGTCTTGTCTTTTTTTTTTTTTTTTTTTTTTTTTTTGTGTTTTTATTTTATTTTAAATAAACACTTAATCGTGATACTACGCCACTTCTGCTAATGCTGACATGTTACTTCTTCAAAGTGAAAACTGGTCTTATTGTTTGTCTTCATAATCACTGCTTCTGAAAAACCAAATAAAGGATGGGTTAAAGTCCAGGGAAGGGAACACATTTCAATGTCATGTATGGAAAAGGTCTTAAATAGAGGCTGAAAAGTGTTTTGAAGGATTTCTCCTCATTTTTTTTGGAAATGTTGCTTGGTGATTATTATTATTATTATTATTATTAATATTATTATTATTTCCTTTCTTTGAAGTTTTTTTTTTCTGTAGGAGTGTTATTTATTTATTTTTTTATTTTCCTTTTGTGATATCAGTTTAAATCACTGTACAAATACCCCATGATTCAGTATAAAGTTGGATTTTTTTTGTATGTATTTTCTTTGGTGTCATGACTGGGGGACTTACAACTTTTTTTTTTTTTTTCTTTTTTTTTTTTTTTTTCTTCTTTCACGTATATATCTACCTCACTCTTTTTAAATATATGTATGCGTATGGAAAACAAATACATCTCACTCCTTCTCATCAGTTTGTATAGAAACCTCATCTGGATAAAACCACAGGGATCTAGATAAACCTCACAAAGCGGACTAGGGCAGGAGATGGAATCTCTGTGTGGAGGTTTAAGCGTAAGTTCAGCCCACCAATTTCTGGCAAAGAGTACATTTATTTAGGCCTCGGAATACAAAGGAGAATGTGTGTACAGCACATCGGTATGTCGTGAAGCGATAATCGCGGCATTCAGTACTGTGTGCTTTTGTTCTCTGCAAAATCAGCTGAAATCGTCGTTGGTTATTTTAAGTGTGAAAAGATGAAGATCATTTTATCATCGTGCGTCTGTTTTTCACTGGATAGTTGCGGAGTTTTTTTTTTTTTTTTTTTTTTTTTGCCGGTACAGTACAGTAAAATATAACAAGACTTTGGGCACAGCATCGACAGACATTCCATCTCCACTGACTCCAAATATATTGTCACAACTCAAATCCTCAGAGAGAAACATACATTTTCTGATCTCAAAACGCATTTATACAGAAACTAAACACTTATCATGGGAAATATAAAAAGGGAAAAAAGTTTTTATTGACTTCCAATAATTACTTTAGGTTTTTTTTTGTTGTTTTTTTTAACCACACACACACACACACACATCGCTTGCTGTTTACATGCCACCTATAATACAGCAAGATTAGAGAAACAACATGTTTCAACAACTTTTATTTATTCCAAACATACAGAATGTGGTTATGTATGGATCAGTTCTGTGAATGTGACTTTTGTATGTTCTAAACAAAATATCAAAGCGATAACAAATCCACCTCCTACATGTTTCTACATATATATATCTATATATTTTTTAGTTTATGTTGGACTCAAAGCAGCAGAGAAACTTTTCTTCCAGTCACTAAAAGTATTTCAATGAATCTATTTTACCCCCCCTCCCCGTTGTAGTCAAGTGAACACAATCATTTCTCCTGTCCGCCTCCACTGACTTACGACCTTGCAGCTCATTTCAATACCATCAGGGTAAATCTGTGACCATTTCCTGGCGCTTGGATCAGTTGAACGTAAACTTTACACACACCTTTTCCAGCCTGTTGTACTGCTATTAACAATAATGCTGCTGGTTTAAAAAAAAAGAAAAAAAAAGAAAAGTCATCTCAGTGGATCTGAAATATTGTCATCAAAAATGTTGAGTGTGAAGGTGGAAATGGAGCTTTTACATCTGAAAGCTTCCCAGAAAATCTCTTTTCTACTTTTTACTGACAGTTGTAACATGGCGAGTGCTGCGTTAACGTAAGGGCTCCCGGTCTGGAGCCATGAAAAAAAAAAAAAACAAACAAAAAAAAAAAAAGAATCTGCAAATAATTTGAAGTGTCGAAATGAACATCCAAAAGCAATAAAAAATATGAACGGGCCATGTTGCAACTTGTAATCTGAAATTTGGGTGCTCGGTCTCAGTTCTCGTTAATTTAAGCGATTAACAGTCAAAAAGTAAAAGTAAACGTCTTGTTGTAAAACAGTGAGATTGCTGCTGAATATCACATTGCTATACAAATCACCACTGACAAGCAAGCAGCTTGTGTACTCATTTTACATATCTGTGCATTTCTTTTTTCAGTTTGATGTATCTTATGATAAAATGCAAACATGATATATATATATATATATATACATATATATATATATATTTCAGCTCTTTCTTTTCTGGAGTAGACATTACATTGACCTGTTGTGAGGCGAATTACTGTTGAATTACTAGTCGCATTAGATTACAAAACTACAGCATTTAATTAAATACATGGACATATACTGTATAGGACAGGGACGTCGAGTAGATTACGGGTAGCATTTATTAAAGAGTAAACATCAAGGCTAGAAAATGATGATAGGCCTATGTTTACAGCTTCACACTAGTTGCTTTTTTTTTTTGCGTTACCAGATTTCCAGCATAAATATACAGTAACTAATTTAAGAAAAAAAAAAAAAGAGGATTGATCTTATCCATCTTTAGCATTTTAATTCTCCAAAAATGTTCTTCGTGCAAACCTCAGGTTTATGGAGGATGCGTCAGTGCATTCAAACTGCAATAATAAGTTTGAGGTTTATCATTTTCATGCCTGTTTTTATGATTTGCATTCCTATAACTTCAGAGGGGGCCTTGGTCTACTATTATTATTTTATTAACTTTAGCAAAATCTCTGTGTTCATTCGGTGATTGAGGAAATAATCCAAACCTTCACTAGAATCTGTCTTCTTTCGAGCTCTGTATCTGAGGCCTCAAGTTTTTTCACACCTATAGCTGAGATGGTGCATTTTTGACTCACCATCTCGAAATGTGTATCTGAGAATTTCTTGTATTTTCTTTTTTTCTGAAATTTTGAATAAATAAATGAATGAGAACTACGTCTGGTTTGTTCCATTTCATTCCTTTCAGACCGTGGCTCCTCTTCAACTGTATTCAGGGCCTCTTCTCGCGTGGCTCTTTATTAGAAGATCTACCTCGCTGTGATTGGTTGAGAAGGTTTTGCCGCCATCAGCTCTTCATGCTGCGTCCGAACGGTCCTGTAGCTGGTCGAGCATGGTCTGAACGATCATCTGCAGCAGAGGCACCAGTTTGTCAGCTGAGGCAGATGAGGGGACGTGGATGAAGGCTGCTTTCCCCCGACCGTGATACAGTGAGCAGTAATACGCAAAATCACACAGGTATCTGCAAAGAACAAAAGACATTACGCCCTCGATGTATGTGTCTTTTAACAAACTGTAGCAACAGATACTACCTTCCTGCGTCTCTTGAATAAATGACATCCATCCCCGCTTGTCGTAAACGTTTGGACACAGCCCTCATATCGATGGCCGAGTCCAGTTTCTCTGGTCCTCCATCCATACAACAGTGACCTTCAGGGCAGAAGCTACACACATCTTTGTCTTTGTATCCGCTGTTGTTCGCTGTTTGCTCCAAAGTGATACCTCTGGAACCTCTGGCAATGCCCAGATGGACAGAAAACTTCAGAGACACACAAGAAGCGCAGAGGGTAGAGTGAGACAAGCATCCTCATAACACAAGTATATTTATGGGCTTCAGCACCAAACACACTAGAATCATAGATACTAATTAGGACTTAAAGGTCATGTCATCAGTTTTTTTTTTTGGTGTTTAAGTAACTGCGGGGTTTAGGTGAATATTTATTTTTTTAGATTTTTAGACTTTATATCTAGATTTGACTACTTTTATGCCAATAAAAAGTAGGGCTTACATTTAAATCTAATTCAATCCAAATAATTAAGTTTGAGTTTTCCTTTTATCTGGAAAAAAAAAACACTTCAGGCTTAAAACAGGTGCTTAGTAACAACTTAATTATTTGTAAAACTCTCTATTTTTTTTTTTACCTTCGGGTTAAGAGTTTGCCAAAGTTCCGCAACGATCTGCTGGGTCTTCACATAGCTCACCGGGATCTCCTTGATGTACACACGAATCTGCTCTCCAAATCCGACCGACTGCAATCCCTCCAATAACACAAATATCACACGTTTTTAGTACATTTCCCTCGCAAACGACACATGGCACCGGTCAGTGTGTTTTTCAAACGTTACCTTTGCTGCTTTCCAACTAGGGTTCAGCAGGAACTCTTTAAAAGGTCCAAATCCTGGAGAGTGAATCAAAACGCATTTCAAATTAAGGCCTGTTTCATACGCCGGTGTATTTATAAGCAAACGCTTACCTGTTATGACTAAAATGTCGCGTCTATCCATGCAGTAGCCGGGTTTACTCGCTCATACAGAAAACACAGACGCTCTAATGTATTTCATGTTGCGCA
>JAPQRN010000022.1:10666627-10678269 GCA_037367275.1 Coranthus polyacanthus
GCGCAGTGAGGGGGGGGGGGAGAAAAAAAAAAATCCAAAGTTTTTGTCCACACGGGGGAGCTATTACCCGGCAAATAGCGAAGCGTTTGTGGAAATGATGCTTTGATGTGCCCCGGTAACTTCCAGTATCCGATATCTAAAACATGTTCTGACACTTTTAACCGTTTTCCCTGTACGTTTATGCTGAAGAATGAAAAAAAAAACCCTGTCTTCTATATATATTTTTTAATTGTTTATGAACAGTACGCTACATTATCCGCTACTTCTTTTTCCTTATCGGTTTTTTTTTTTTCCCTACTGCACGACCTTTTTTTTCCCTCCAAGTAACTTACAGGTTATCTGAGTGTTTATATTTCAGAGGTCACGCAAAGGCACCACAACATCTGCCATGGACACGGACACGTTTGGGACGATCCTGTGAGGCAGGACCCGCCCTCCTCCTCCTCCTCCTCCTCCTCTTCCTCCTCCTGCACTTGTCAAAGGGCGCTGATCGCAAATTACATCAGAGATTCACCCACAGACGCGCACGCAGATGACTCGGAGACAACCTGTTTTAATCTACTACCAGGAACCATTTTGAATTCACTTCTGTCTTCTTTTTTATTTATTCATCAGGTGCCAAAATGTTGCCTTTCAAGAGAACTTTTGAGACCGAGAAAAACCAGCTGCAGGAGCTTAACAGCAGACTTGCCCAGTATCTATCCAGGACGAAGCAGCTGGAGCAGGAAAACTCACATCTGATTTGCGAAATAAATCAACTCAGGCAGGCGAAGACGAAGGAGTGTGAGCCGAGGTACAAAGCCGAGATGCGGGACCTGAGGAGAATGGTGGAGCAGCTGTCGTTTGAGAAGTCCCAGGCCGAGATGGAGAGGGAGAAGCTATGGCGAGAGTTGCAAATGGTTCAGTCCCTGTGCAGCCAGCAGACCGAGGTGTGCAGGGACATCAGTGGCGAGCTGAAAGGCTGCGAGCAGGAGCTGGACCACGCTCACAAGGCCAACGGCGAACTCCAACATCGTTTGTTTCAACTAGAAAACGAGTGTAAGTGCTTAGAGGATGCGCACAGGCAGAGAGTGGGGCATCTCCGACGCCAGGTGGAGTCTCGGGTGGTACCCATTATCACTCAAACTTACCGCGGGCCTCCGGCGGCCTCCTTGGAAGAGGTGCAGGAGTACGCCCACGGTTTGTCCCAGGGATGGATCGAGACCTTTGACATGTATCAGCAGAAGGTCGAAGACATGGAGCAGTCGATCAAAGCGGACCAGGCGAGACTGGTCGATCTGCAGAGGGAGAAGATGCTGTACGCGTCGGAGTTGGACAAAATGCGCACGGAGGCGCAAAAACAAGGCCAGATTCAAGTGTGTCTTGAAGAACAACTGATGCACATGCAGGAAAAATTCCGCGTGGACTTCAGTGAATATCAGGTAAGGAGAGGTCCATTAAGAGAGAGAAACCCAGATAAATAATTAAGAGCGAAAATGTGAAACCAGGGGGTTATACACTTTGTTTCTATTTTAAGAAAGTGGAATACACACAGGATTGTATAATGCGGTGTGGCTTTTCCTGGATCTTGCTTGAGCTGAGCACTGGGAGATGGGAGAGGCTACTCCCTCGAAGTGCCACACCCACTGTCTTTAAAGGCACTGATGCAGCTGCAGCGGCCATTGTCTGCTGTCCAGAATGGTCCCGGAAGCCTTACCGATTGTCCAAATAATAATAAATCGCTATAATGGATATACTTTAGACATATCTATATGCCTTAAAATGCACGTAAACCCCTACCTCCCACAATGACACTATTAACCCAAGTGGTACCCGACTGGTTTGTGTTCCCATGGCTGCCAAAAGTATGGGTCTTGCGTGCAACATTTGACCTCGGTTGCAAAAGGATTGAATAGCTTGAGCTTCTAAAGGGCATTTCAGCTCCCCACTACTTTATGGCTCTTGCATTTCACCAGCCACTTAAACCAATTAGCTGTCAGACTGACAAATCCTTATTAGCGTCCTAAAGATGGAGCCCCAAGCAGGTCAGTCTCTTGCAAATATCTGCACAGATGAAGTATTGTAGCCTCCAGTACTGCAACAAAGAGATATTTTATACATGTTAAAAGTTACATTCGTACAGGACACCTGTTGTGGGATGTCAAGGTTATATTTGGAAGAATAGGCTCATGTAAAAAAATATAGAAGCACTTAGTGGATTAAGTGGTCTTAATGATTAATGCAGTCTGTTGGTGAGAGCAGACTTGGTTTTGACTAGAAGTGCTCAACAAGTTCACTATCTTTCCTGTAAAGTCACCAACACTGCAGGCCGCAGCGAACGAAACGCGTTCGTGACAAGTTCAGTTGCGGACAGAAATGCAGACTTGTAAGATTAAACTAAAAGCGGACTGAAAATGGAAACATTTTGTCTTTTTCTTTGTTTTCTCCCAGATGATTATTGAACAACTGGAGCACGAGAGGAACGCGATGGCTGACACCATTGAAGAAAAGATGCGAGAACATCAGCAGCTTCTTCAGGTCAAGATGGATCTGGGCATGGAGGTGGCTGCTTACAGGTGATAACCCTATTTATTTTATTATATGTCCAAACAAGACAATTACATCTACAGTACAGCAGAGAATGTCATGTAATAAGGACACAGGAGAAATCGCTGTCCAAAGTGGACAAACCACAGCCTGCAGTTACTATTAAATGTGATTAGTGATTTCATAAAGCAATTTAAAATAAACCAGCCGCTAGCTTCCTGCTGGTCTTGGGAATAATCGCTCTCTCTAATGTTTTCCTTCATTTAGATAAACTTCAGTATGGTCATTTGATTTACTCTCTTACAAATGCTAGAGTACGTACATTTGTGATAAGCTTTTATACTATCTCGGTGGTTTATTTGAAGTATCTAACAGGCAAGATAAATTACATCTGGCATTTAGCATCCTGCAGTAGCACGGCCTTTATGAGCCCGACATGGTCACATACTAACACACTCTTTTTTACTGAAAGTTACTTATAAAGCAATATTCATATTAGCTAGTTTGTTTTTACATTATACTAAGCGATTATGTTCTTGTCCTTGCTACTTATATCCTAAGTAATCTATGCAGTCTTAACACAGCTGTCTGGGCATGCCAAACTTTTAGTCCTATGAAGCCGCAGGTTGCTGGTAGTAGTTTTTTTAACTTCAGTGTGACTTTATACGGCAGATAAAGTCGTAGCACATCTGGGTTGTTTTGAATGTTTGGAATATGCAGAATGCTTCCTCAGAAATGCGGCAGTAGCCTGTGTTGTGTGTGTGTCGCAGGCCCGCTTTTGTTTTGGAATTTACTGGGAAGTGTGGACAGCCCTACAATGTAGCTGTTATTTTTAGTTCAGTCTTCCAGAAGGGAGTCTCCGGAGAGGTTGCTCTTTTTCAAGGGACTTTTGTTTGCTGTTGTTTCCGAATCATGTCCAAGGAAGGGTGAGCGTGTTCAAGCTAATTATTACATGGTCATTATTACATGAGAGTGGCTTGTTATTCTTTTGGTGATTACTACCCTACATGGCCAGGTCCTGAGTTGTTACTGTCTCGTAAGCCTTGTAAGCACTTTGTTTGAGAGGGTTGAGATGGCCGAGCTGGATGATGTACAACGTCTCGTGAGGTATTTGTCCTTGATTTTACGCATACATTTGTAAGAATGATTACTGTGAAACAGAAAATTAAGATGTGTCTTTTTTTGCCGTTTTCTTCAAAAGTGTTTTGTCTCGCTTTTTGTTTGTTCAGAGCTCTCCTGGAGGGTGAGAGAGTAAGTCTGCAAGATGCTCATAGGAGGGTGAATCAACATCAAAGAGAAAGAATAATAGGTAACGTACTGAGTTTTACTCATTTAAAGTTGTTCCTGTTGTTGATGGCTTATTATGAATGAGAATTTGCTCAGATATTAAGCAAATGTTTTCTTTACCAAAACCTCTGTGCTCAGATATAAAGATGCCTGCCCAACCATACACTCCTAGAACCACCTCTATCAGACAACATATGGACGTCAGATACACGCCCACTTCAACTTCAAATGTAAGAAGATCCCCTGTGCCTCACTCTGGGTCCAAAAGTCCCTCCAGGGTCATTCCTATTTCAGTGGCTCGCCATCAGAGTCCTGCATCCAGAAGGGACATGATTTCATTCACCAAAGCTCGGGCTAGTGCGTCTGCCCCTCCTACTGCTGCCACCAAAGATAAACAAGTAGGCAGAAGTGAAAACCAAATCAGTCCCACTGGGCAGAAAACAACATCAGAGGAGAAAACTGTTGAAATCAAACAGGTTTCCCAGGTAGATAACCGACGCAGCCCCATGAAATCCCCCACTGAGGAGAGTAAATCAGTGAGAGTGGTGTCACCACCAATGATGAGCATGAGCAAGAATACTGAAACAGGAAGCAAAAGAAACGTGGCGGGTGAAAAAGAGAAAGTAAATGAATTCGACAGCGAGCCCAAAGATCGAGGGAAAGCAGAGTCTACAATCAGTCCAAGTGAAAAAAAGATATTAGACTCTCTGTCTGTTGAGGAAATCATAGAGAAAGTGATGAAGCCAGCAGGTTTGGAAGCGAAGGTCTGCACATCAGGAGACTCAAAGGTAAGATATCATGTGGAGAAAACTGAGCAAGAAGATGGCACAACCAAGACGCAGATTGTGCTGGAGTCCAAGGTGGAGGAAGAGCTGGATGTTTCTGACGACACTGACCTGGACGAACTACTGAACAAAGGGGTAAAGAAGGTGGCACTAGAGGACATCAAGGGCACAGCAACAGGAAGCATGATCAAGAATCTGCTAAGCGGCCTGCAGGGAGGAGAGAACCTGCAAAATAAATCTATCAATGTGGAAATCATTGAAGAACCGGTGGAGTCTCAAAGTGATGAGGAGCACGAAGTCGAGGAGGAGCTAAGATGCAGTTTTTATGAGCCCTCCTCAACGTATTTCCAAATTGAGGAGTTAGAGAATGTCCCTCATGATGAAACTCGAGCTCAGAAGAGTGATGGCGCCACAAAAGCTATGACAGACACAGACCACTGGAAAGGAGGATCTGTCCATGTGCAGGAGAGCGAGTCTTCATATTTGTCCCACGAACAAGAGCCTCATGAGTATTTTGTCTCCACACCAGATGATCACTTTTCTGAAACTGAGGAGGGTGGCGGCATAACCTCGTACGGCCATTATGGCGTCGTTGACGACCTGTCAGATGAGAGGTATTATCAAGATGAAAGAGTTCCACCAAAAAGAGTGATTGTTGAGGAAAGTGATGAATACAAATTCACGTCAGGTGATCACCCGTTTGTCAAAGAGAGTTTTCCAGAGTGCATAATTGAAGAAGAGATTCGTGTCTCCCCTGTAGTGCAGGAGTCAGTGCTTGAGTTCCTGAGAGAAGACTCTTTGGAGCCCAAAGAGCAGCTGAAGGGAGCGCTAGAGAAGTTGCAAAGCTCAGTGTCAGGTCCACTAAGAGAGGAGTTGGCTTTCCTCACAAAAGTTAGTAGTGAAAACCCACAAAAGGTGGCTGTTGATATTAAAAAAGTGCAACAGTCGAGTGACAATGGAACCATGACCATAGTTGCAGAGATGAATGTCTCTCAATCCCTGGAGGAGTCTGGGCTGCTGGAGGGAGATGATCTATCCGACGAGCAGATCATGACAGCTCTGAGATCTTCCAACCTTGGGCTTGAGAGAGCTTTCCAGGGTGGAGCAGGAGGAGGGTACAGCGTGAGAGTCTCTAAAGAAGAGGAAGTCGAGTATGGAGAAGGTTTTGAAGGCCTCACTGAATCTATGACTGAAATCACCGAGAGGCATATCAAACTGGGGCCATCCGAAAAGTCTTTCACCTTCCAGATGGATGTACAGGGCAGCAGTGATGAACAAGGGCTGCGCTCCCCGGTGAAGATTTCTCAAGAGAAAAGAGTCGCAACAGTTTATCTTGAGAGTCCTTCAGATGATTAAGGAAAAACAAACAAAAAAAATCATTCAGCATATTGTGAAACGTAATAGTTGCCATTGTATCAATTGTTGAAATACATAGACATATATATATATAGAGAGAGAGAGAGCGAGAGAGGTTGTTTTGAGGCAGCAGTCCAACAAATATGGCATCAGTGCCGAGTGCAGACACTAATAGCGTGCTAATATTTGCAGTAAAGAAACTTTTCACTTCTAATTAACTCAGAAATAAAATGCGAGTAAAATGTGCTTCATTAATGTACCTTCTGTACAATATGCCCCCTAAAAACGTTGCTGTATCGCAACTCATAATTCAAGCAAAACTTGAGTTAACCGTTTCAAAAATATTAGAATAATCCCTGTTTTTTAATGTCAGTACATACAGGAGCACTGTATCTTAAAATGCTCAATACTAACATGGGCTATCTTAATTTAGGATTGTATGGTCCACACATAGCATTTTTATTGTAGCATATGATGATGAGAGTGTTGTGCTGGCATGTTAACTTTTTATAGCTTGCAGTTTATCTTATAACAGTTTTCTTCAATCTTCTCTCTAGAGTTCTCTATTTTTCTACTGACAGCTTCTGCAGTTTACAGTACCCCATCACCCCGGCCCTTATGTTAAGGCTGTTATGGCTGGCCGTGAGTCTTCTTGGACTACATTTAATGCAGAACATATAACAGGCGGAAGTGTGATGTGCTGTGCACCGCTTGCAGATTGGAGGTATATTTTTTTTTAGGTGGATGGGACTGGGGAGGGGGGGGGGTTGCAGTGCTCCAAGATAAAGGTTAGGATACATCCAGGAACACAGTGGATTCTGATAAACAGGAGTCAGGCGAATACATAAATGTCTACCGAGAAGGTCATTTTGCAAAGTTTGAATGTTGAAATCAAGGTTTAGTGCAAGTTAGTGTAGCACTTTAAAGTATCTTAAAAGGTTAGATGTCAGATAATTTGCCTTTACTAACAACACATAACAAATTCTGAATAATTAGAAAAAAAAGAACTGACGATATATAATTAAATGTGTCACATGATCAGAGTAATCAATATGAACCATTTGTGTAAAAACTGCATCTTCATTATATATATATATCATTCCATTTATAGTCAAAGACATTCATATTTTTAATCTTTACACATGTACATACACTTAAAATACACTTGGAAATTCAAAATGGTGGATTGAAATATTTGAGGGAAAGTGATGTCAAGTTGAAAAGCAGGTGTCAAGATGTGAACGAACAGAGAATAATGAAAAGGATTAGTAGGAAATCAGTGAATTAAAAAGGATGGAGTGCGGTTAAGAAAATATCATCATGTCTGGTTTTGTATGTATGTCTTGTCTGAACACCTAATGCTTGTATAGATTTGTTTATCACAGTGGTGGTTTGAAGGATTCACCTTTGCTGTGACATAAGTGTCTTCATGACCGTGACTATATTTGGATCAGCAGCTTAGTGGCACTGAGTATTCACAAGGGTTTGTTGTGTTGTGCACCAGTGAGAGAGGTAGATATGGTCTTAAATGATAACAGTCTGGTTACATGTTTTGCACAATTTCTCTAAGCAGCCACATAATATACACTACATAGTTTAGAAATCTCAAAAAACAAAACAAAGGAAGGTCATCTAAAAACATCTGTTGCATATCAGAGTTTTCTGCTTTGCAAACTGCATTAATTGAAATGAAAACACATCCATTTTCCATCTTGTTCCAAGTTCCATCAATGCCATTACAGTACGTTGTAGCTACATAAGTGAGTTCTTTGTTTGGTTGCTTGTTATGTATGTACACAGTCTGAATACAATGTGCCATCTCATAGCATAAACAAAGTGCATCTGTATACAAAAAGGATGTTGAATGTATAAAAAGTGTTTTTATTGACTTTATGATTTAGTTTGGACAAATATAACTGCTTTGTCTGGATTACATCCAGCCCTTATTTGGAAACTGATTTAAATAATGATTAAAACTTCTTTGAGTGTAGTTTTGAGTGTGAGTATTTCTTTAAAGCCAAATACTACTTAATTCAAGTTAAAATCCAGCAGTAATTACAGACAAAAAACTATTTAAAAAATGTGCTGCCAAAACGTTAAATAATCCGTCGTTCAAATATTAATCAGACAGGGAGTTTCTGTCTTTGTCACTTTGTACAGTTGAATAGTTGTGAGGTTTTGTTTTCTCTCTGCCTTGCCTCTGCAGTCTCTCAGCCACCTCCGGTGTCCTGCAATACATGAAACAGTACATGACTGCATCATCACAATAAACACTGTACAGCATATTCTTACATATACACATCAAAAAGTGTTCATTTAAGGTACAGTTTGATTTGGAAAAAGGTTTTACCGGGCCAGCATGTCCACAGCTTTTTGCGTAGCTTTTGTTTTCTTGTGCTGAGGGCCATACAACAAACTCTGGATCTCCAGGCACTAAAATAAATAAAAAAAAATAACAGCACAGTGAGTGGTTAGTGGAAGATGAGAGGTGCAACTCATACCCAGAGGGGAATAAACATTTCCTAGCAACATGTGAAGGCACTAAACATCCCAAAATAACCACTGGACCAGTCCACGGTTTATATAACACCTGTGCTGACCACTCGAAGAGTCGAGTCAACAAGGGTGATACGCTAGATTTATTTTAAGGACTCTAAACCAACCACCCAGAGATAGTTAAGTTAAAGAAGCAGCTTGTTTTTATTAACGCTGCTTCAAGTTTGGTGCAATCAAATGAGAGGAATGAGCAACGACAGCACAGGCTCTATGACATCAGAAGATGTTGCCTAACTTAACAAAGTCCAGAAGAATCTACACTCTTTAACTACAAACACGTGTGTGTGTAATTACAAAACGCACACACCCACACATACACAGTGATGCAACAGACATGATCAAAGCCTGCTTGCCATCTCTAAAGTTACCATAAATGACAAGATGTGAAGAGACGTGTGCTAAAGCAAGAAAAGAGAGAGTTAAAAGTTTCCCTCTTCACCAGGGAAAGTAAAGCATTCGGTAATCTGGAACAGATCCATCTGGCCTCATGGATGTTTTCACTGTTGCTAAGGTTGAGGTAATGGAAGGCCTTTTCTTCACCAGCACTACAGAGGAAAAGGGGGAATGTCAACTGTGTGTATAGCATTGTTCTCTGTTTTTTTTTTGCTTTTTTTCTTTCTTATGTACTGTATCTACAGTATGAGCCAGGTTTCCTTTGGAAAACCAGAATCTGTTACTCAATCAGAACTCAAATAGCGTCACGATGACAGCAGGGAAAAACAGTCCGGACATATCTGCTGTGTGTCAGGGCACTTCTGAAAGGTTAGCAGGCAGATGTGTTATAGAGATGTACCCTGTCATACTTGAACCCCCTTGCACCTAGAGGCAATAACACAGCAACATAGCAACCGAGCTCCTTAGAGGCATGTCATTACTAGCATGAAGAAATTCCCCTTTAGCGGTGAATTTTAGTATGTTCGGCAGAAATGAGCTCATACTGAAAACATACAGTCACAAATGATGCTCATTACATAAGGAGATGATTTAACAGTGTAAGCCACAGAGAAGGCACATGGTGAAATGAACTGCTGTTTACTCAGTGCATGTGCAGTGAAAGACATGGGGACGTCACTTTTGTTTTTAAAGGACATAATGGCATGCCTCACTAATTGGGGTCAGTGTCCTTTTAATTGACAGCATTTAGCAGACTGCCTTTCTCTTTCCAAAGTTGTGCCGTCCATCTGTCAGGCTCCATCCAGACTCAGGAAGCACAAAGTCATTCTGTGTGATATTTTACACCAGGGAGGGTTGCTCGGCACACTGCACCCTTCCAAGATTAGCATGCGACTCTGATAGCACTGAGCCTTAGAGAGGATGGTGAAAATAGCTCATCTCAATATGACAGGGACTCTTTGTGTGCTTATTTTGAACAACCTCTCAACCTCCCACTGATGTAGTTGGTCACAGCCTCTGACTCGTGGCCTTTTATTATAAACCCTCTCAAAATACTTTGGCAGAACAATTTCATGTTTGATGACAGTAACAGCGACCCTGTCCAGCTTGCGCTCAGATAGTAACCAAGACAAACAATATCAAGTGCACCTTTGTCATGGTCCTGTAGGCCTGCTTCATCCTTCCTTCAGTCATGTCCACACTTCCTATCAGCTGAAGGGTGTCTGCGACCTCTGCACTCAGGTCACCAAACGCAGACCTCTTTGAGGAAAGAGAAGCCCTCTGGATCTCCACACATCTCTGCAAATGTACTGTAAAATAGGTAAATTGTCTCTTGCAAAAGTAGAGAGTGATACATCCCACTTAACAGATACAATCAAACCAATTCAGTGCAAACTGACAGACCGTAGTGTCGCTCTCACAATAAGGAATGTGTGGTTAATGAAAGGGTTAGGGCTACCATATAAACCAATACAATTTAATACTTCACAAGCAAAATATCAGATTGGAATTTGGAAATTGGTATTTTCTCACTGGTCTCATAGATGTGTGTGTTTCTGAGTGTGTATGTCACCTCTTGCTGTCCATTGAGGAGGAGAAAGCGACAGAAATCATCCTGGGCAGTGAGAAAAGCTGGATCCTGTGGACCCACACAGTTCTTGTATGCACTTAAACTCTGCTCAAAGTAGTCACCTGCACAATCTACACCAGTGTGGAGAGAATCAAATGATGCATGTGAGATACTACAATAACAGCAAAAACTGAACGGCATTTGGAAAATGGACTGCAATAAAATGTTTGCACAAACATTTTTCCTTGTAGCTAAATCACCCTGATTTCTGTAATTGAACAGACTTTTATAGCATCACAGGCTCAGTTTCAAATCTTGGAGCATACACTGCTGATATGAGTAACTCTTGGCTGAACTCGTGTCTTCCATAACACTATTATAGGATGTTTCCATTCTAAAGAATTTGACATATAGGAAGACAATGGGAGATTCAAACCCTAATTAACCCCTTGCGTCTCTTGCTCAGGCTTGTGTCTCTGAATAGACTTACCATTGTGTTGGGGCTCTGCTACAGCAGAAAGGATGAGGGCCAGGCTGTGGGAGATCTGAGCCCCTTC
This sequence comes from Coranthus polyacanthus, assembly GCA_037367275.1. NCBI lineage: Eukaryota > Metazoa > Chordata > Actinopteri > Kurtiformes > Apogonidae > Coranthus > Coranthus polyacanthus. The sequence continues at coordinate 10,677,658 of JAPQRN010000022.1, forward strand.
AAGTTCCTCTGGGCTGTGACTCACTGAAATGGCATGAGCCTAACAGAAACACCCACATGAAATAAGGCAGATCACATATCACTAAATAAGAGGTGCGGGAACATTAGCTAACAACACAGCTTGACACAGTCTCAAACAGCCCTCGTGTATTTGTGTATCTTTTGTCTGAATGTTATGTGTAAGTGATATGTTCCTTGCCTTGGAGAGATACTCTATGGCTTTGTCCATTTGACCTTGGTCCTGTTCAATGGCAGCCATGTCCCTATAAACAGAGCAGCTCTTCTCTGGTTTGCCACAATCTTTCAGCAGTTGCAGAGACTTCTCACACTGGTTTAAGGCTTCCTCTGGTCTACTCTGTCTCCTATAGACCCTAAAGATAAGAGAATATACAAAGAGGAAGGCTATCAAAAATGACAAACAAGACAGTGTCCAGGGATGGTTGAGTGTTCTGAAGCCATCAGTCTGTAGACAAGACATCATATTTACTCTGCTACAGTGTTTTTGAACAATACACTAAAATAAGGCTGGGCAATAAATAAAGATAAATATAATTATTGCTATATCATTTCTCTTTTCGTTTATTTTGTTTTCATTGTCAGTCAAAAGACTCAA
>JAPQRN010000022.1:10690237-10715516 GCA_037367275.1 Coranthus polyacanthus
GAGGGTTAAATGCAATTCCACATTTTGGAAAAACTGGCACAATTCTCTGTTTTTAAAATGCGTAAGTGCTTTACCACTAACAAAAGTGCCATATTCTGACTCCCAGCAAATATGCTAATGTCTTCACAGCTGCTACACTTCAGATAAACCATGGTATTTGCACATAGAATAAGAGGACGTTTTCAATACCGTAATCAAAGTATTTGTGCAAATACCACTGTAAAGAAATAGAGACAAAGCCAGGCACTTAAGCCAGGCACCCCTTCCTTTGAACTGACTGAAGCTGTCCACAACAGACATGATAGTTACAGAACGATAAGATAAGCTCTCTTTCTATCCAGCACTGTTGTTCCGTCCCAGAGCTCTGTTGAACAATAGTTTTGCATTGAAATGTGAATTGTTCTTCGCTATGGCAAAGACATGGAATGGCTTAAACTCGTGCTTATCCTTACCCAAACCTTGGCCTAATTTGAAGCATATGCAGAAAACAAATCTACTATTGTTTCACCACTAAAGCTTCTCTCCTTTCTATTCAATGTCAAAATCAAAGATTACAGAGAGCTTTGGAGGTGATATTGCCATTCTTTGTTTAGACAATGCTGCACTAAACCAATAACTGCGTTTTGTGTGCTGACAGCATGTACATTCCTTCATAATTGCAGTTTTAGCAGCATTGTCACAGGGAGATATGCGTATGGGGGAGTTTTATCTGCTTCCAATGGCCCTACAATAAAGCCTTAGCAGCTAAAACAAGGATCAGCAACTGTTCACCAGACATTACCAAAATGATGTAGAGCTGTTTGTCGGTATCTCTGCACCCTCAAGAACAAAACATACACACACAAATTACACTAAGACAGGACTGCCAAGGACATTTGTTAACTAGAGGAAAACTTGCAAAGTTGTGTATTCACTCACATAGATCAGCGCATTTCATGGTTGTCTGTGTTTATGTTACATAAAGCATAAACACACTTGTTACCTGTTTAACTGAAGGTAAAAAATGCGTGTCATCCCTTCAGAAACAAAACTGAAGCGGAGAAAGTGACACTTCTTTGCCTAAAAGAATGTTTTTGCAGTTAGATTAACATCACATATTGTCACTTTACCTAACATGAGATTGGAGATGGACATCAAAGTTAGAAAAAGAGAGTCAAATGTCTACTCTTATGTTGACTTTGTGCAGTCAAAGCAGGTTGCTGACTACAGAAGAAATTGATCTCTTCCACTTAAAGCTGAAATAGGCCACACACACTTAAGACTTGTCCAGAACACGCTTTTAATCTCCAATCCCAAGTATACAATTCCATTATGAATGGGTCTCATATCATATCAAAAGGGTGGTTTTTGTCACTTACCACTGACTGTGAATGAGAGGCTAAATGTCTGCCTGTGGTTCCCTGACCTTTGTGGCTCCTCTGCTCACTTGGTTCAGGTAAGTGCAGGTTATGTGATGCAGGGGTATCAATAATGGAAGAAAGGCAACCCCCTCCCTCTGGCTTCTATGTGGGTCAGAGGAGGCTCTCGGTGGATGGGAGAGATTGATGAAGAGCACCAGGGAGAGCGTCGGAGCGCCTACCTCACTGTGGTGCAACCCAAGCTGCTCCCCCTGCACTTGTTCTATGGCCCCCCTCCTGAGCTGCACCGCCTGGCGCTCTTTAAATGACCTTCAAATTAGCCTTATTTTTCAGAGACTGAAACCCTTCAGGGTGCTCCAGAGAAGATCTTGTTCTCAGTCTTTTTCTCAGCTGTTTTCCTTTGTTATCCTCATGTTGACCACAGATGAAGTCGAAAACAGCAGAAGAGGATCGGAGCTTGTATTGCAAAGGTGTCTGAGTTTCACTCCTGTAGTGTCTCCGTTGTAACCAGACAAGTAAGCTGTTATGCCATCCTGATTATGCAATTCCGCACACATATGCACACGCACATTTTTACCCTTTTACTACACCTACACTTTCAAACAAATCCTTTGTCACGCATCATCATCCCAACATCTGCAGACAGCGCAACATGGTGTTTTGAGTCTTTTGTGTGTGCTGGTTTATGGGAGTCACAGTGGGACCATCTTCCACTACATCACAGAACAACACTCTGTCAAGCTGGCCATCCATCACTACAGCTGAGGTTTATGTACACACAGCAGGCGATGCTGGTCCTCTATCCAGACCTGCTGCAGAGCGCTTGATTATCCATTTGCATTACGAGAAACACCTCTACCTAATGGAATTAAATGACTCAGGTTGCGGTTTGTAAGGTTATGCTTTGCTTTTCATGCAAGGCTTGGATTCAGGAATATTATCAGCAAATTTCAGGATGATTTACTCACAAATTAGATTTATTACGGTGTGACAAATTCACCAGTGTCATCTTTCTACACCTTTTATAAAATGTACAGGTTGAATCTACAGCAACACCAAAACAGTTAGTTGATGCTTAGCCGATGTTTTAAATGTTCTTTTTAGCTGTTTAGTGTATGGCATAGCAGCCTTAAAGGTGACCTTATACAGTACAGGCATATGTTGCATCCTTTTGGGAAAAGCGTTGGCTTTTGTTTCATTTTTATTGCACTCAGGTGAAGCCTTACCCCCAAGAAGACAATACGCCTCCACCCATATACTGACATTATATATTTTATTTGCACAAGGGGCAATTTGTCATGGAAAGCTCTTTAACATCCTCCCTTTTTTAAGCTGACCTTGTGCAGAAAAGTGTACGGAAACTTTAAACTGGCCAAGTGAAGATAATGCAATTACTGTAGAACAATTATGTCCTCATTACAGACCTCTCTGTAGGAATAAATAAAACAAATCTTCTGTTTCATGACGGATATTATTGACAAGGGTAAGCAGCTAACAAATTAAGATCAAAATTCAAAGTAGTCTTATTTCTCTCCAGGTTTTCCCTTCTTGTTTTTGAAACTCCGCCAAACATTTGGAGCTAATTCTCCAGCTATCGTTATGGAAAATCGGCAGACGGGATTGTAACTCACAGGCAGGAGAGAGTTAGAGAGCAAACATCAAGGGGAATCAAGTTGGAAAACATAATAAGTCATCGTGTTAGCTGTGGAGTGAAAGAGATGGTGTGAAAATAGGCAAGAGGACAACCAGAGGTGGGCCATGAGTGATGGCCGGGTAGGATGGGGGCTTATTGCACCAGAAGGGCAAAACTGGCCTGATTGATTGGCTTGTATTTTAGAGAGGCCCCATGCCCATTTGCTTATGATGCTGGAATGCTTTCGAAGCATTTGGTAGGCAGAGTAAAGACAAATAATGAAAAGCAGCCAATGTGAGCTAAAAAATCTTTGATGGTGAATGAGGAGAAAGGAAGAATCAAGCCATGGGAGGAAACTGTCTTACACTTGTATTTGTCTCATTTAACATGTACAGTGTACGGTCTTATTATGTTTGTTTGTTTTTTTTAAATTAGCACATATGTCATGGGTAAAATATAATATTTAAAAATGAATCTAATCCACATATGGTAGAAGAAAAACAGATAAACTGGCAATGAAGTCAACAGTAAATAAATCAGACAGCATCTGACATATCAAAACCAGTTACAGAAATTTCAAAAGCATCAACATATACTGTAGAGAAAAAAAACTGGCTTCATGAAAGCTAACTTTTTGTAATATGCTTAATTTTCTCTGTTAACACCCGTAACTTTAATCAGATTCATCATATAATAGTCCCATTATACTGTGTGGGTTTATATTAACTTCATATCTAATCTCCCCAGTCTTTCCTGACTAGTATATGGCTCCGTTCCATGAACTACAACAGAGAGAAACACTTACTTTTGGAATGTGCTTCACTGAAGAGCTTTTCTTCATCTGGATAGTGGGATTGCTGTTTCCTGACTGTCTAATATCTATCCAGAGAGGTTATTACAGAGAGAGGGGTATCATGGTGCATTATTCACAGACATGGAATAAAAACAATCATGGAAATGTACTGAGCACATTGTAAGAACATGACCAGCTGTTTGGCTGTTTTAAAGGAGGAAAGAGGATACATGCCGCTTCCACGTTGCACTTTTCCTCTGCTTTTGCCTCTTTGAACCTACTTCAAACATTAGTCAATATGTGTTTAGTGTCATGCCAGCCATGTGGATGGCATATGCTAGCATTGCAGTTGGGCTGGTTGGTATGTGGTGTGACCAGTAGCTTTTGGTTATGTCCCTGAGCAGTAACTTTGATGTGAGGTGCTGGAAAGGTGATGACTGAGGTAAATGTGTGTATGGAAACAATTCACACACAAGCAGTGTACAACAGTAGCCACATGAAAGGCCCCTTTGTGGTTCTCTGCTACCTTACAGATGGTCAGCTTCCCTCGTCCATTAAATAATAACGGCACTTGAAGCTCTCTCTGGGCCAGATGTGCTGAATCTGATGCTAAATGGAAACAAATCAGCTAGGTATTACTCTTTAATTGCGCACCGGAGTGTTTATTTTCTTTAGACTGTCATAATACACCACAGAATTCCAATAAAAAGTCAACTTTGAGGGCAGATTAGCCCATTTAGCACCTCCAGACAGTATTTACCACATGAGACTAGTCTTAAGTGCAGTTCTGCTGGTGGCAAGACTTCCACACGGGACTGGCCACATCTTTAGTCACTCCTTATTTCTGCTCTGTGATCTTGCACTTAGAGGCACCTCTTGTAAAAGCAGCAGTCGCGGGGAGGTCGCCCTGACATCTTTATCATAATTGCCCTAAATACCCCCATTAGAGAAGCTAGCCAGTATCCTCAATAACAGAAGTCATCCCTGGTAGCACTGGTGCATCTAATTGCCTGGGCCTTTTTTGAAAGATTGCCTGACATCACACAACTCCCTATGGGCTAGCCCTCTTCATTCTCTGCCCAGCAAAGCATATCGTTATCGCAGCCAGCAAAGAGACCCGGCCTCCCTGCTCCTGGATAATTAACTGTCTGGCTTAACTGCATAATGGAAAAAAGGAACATTGGAGGTATGGTAGTTATTCAAGAAGGCCTTGGAGAGGAGAAGTATAAGACAATACGGGGGTCATCCATGCTCACCATTTTTCAGTGGGATGGGTGATAATGTAGAAGGATAGGAAGTCATATTGGAGGCAGAGGCTGGTTATGGAGGATTGGTTTCATATGATAATTAGCCTCATATGCTAATTGCTGAGGAAGCTTGATGAGTTCCTCCAGCCCAGCTCTCCACTCCAGTGCCGCCAGTCCCATCAGCTGTTCCCAACGCCCCCCACTTCAAAGACTCGCTCCATCTTCACGTAGCACTACTTTGCTCTGTCTCTTTCTGCTACACAACCACAGTCCCTATCAATATGCCCCCTTGTGCCCTCCAAAAAAAAAAAAGAAAAAAGAACAAAACAAAACACAAGAACAGCAACAGCAGCAACAGCAGGAGTGGAAAGTAATGGGGCGTCTGCCGTTGTTTGACATTTACAAGTCTCTTAGTGAAATGCATGATGCACATCCTTGTGAGTGTGTGTATGTGCGCGCGCGCGTGTGTGTGTGTGTATGCGCGCTAGTGTAATTAGAACACGGCAGGCATGTGTTTGTCTTTGTGTTGTTGTATGGTGGAGGTATCAAGGACAAGTGCATTAATGAGCACCTGGAGAGGAACAGCTTGTGTCTCCTGGTTAGTGTGACCGCGAGCAGGGCGCAGACTCCTTCACTGACTCAGATGACGTGACTGATGGAGGGGGAGGTTTCTGTCAGATCTGGGGCACTCCCAGGAGCTGCAGTTTGTCTCGGCTGACAACAACCCTCACCAAAGGAGCCCCCATCCCACACATCAGCTGGAAAGGCGAGAAAAGATATTGTCCTTCCCTGGGTACTAAGAGTCCTACTGTTTCTCCTTTCCTAAATTAGATTTTCTCTTAAATATTTATTCATTTCATTCACCGAACATATGATGTACTGTCAACTATGATACACAACGTGTTCAAACATAAATTGAAGGTGTCTATGAACTTCTTTACTGATGCACAAATGCATAGATGAGATATTTGTTCTGAACTGTACCTCGTGAACATTTAAAACACAATTATTATGTAACAGAAAAGCCATATTAGCACGAAAAGTTCAAGTGAGGACGAGGTAACTTTTAACCAAATGCCATATTGATATTTTGTGAAATGGCAAAAGAACAAAGAGGCAGAGTCATATCCTCAGTTACGGTACATATGGATTGAAAAGGATGCATATGAAACGAGAGATATGAGAAAGCAGCTGGATTTTGGAGTTTGGCATTGCTTGAAAGTGTGCGTGTGTGAGAGTCCAGCCAATAACAAAAACAGAGCATACAGATTCATCCATGCCACTTAACAATCATAACACTGTGTTTGTGCTGTGACATTGATGATAACTGTGTTATTAGATTTGCTCTGTGGTATTACATTACACTACTAATAGAATTACATTTGCACTGCTAATAGCATTACATTCGTTCGAGTTTCTCACATCCTCATTAATGCACAACACAGCACACAACCCTGCTTGTTCTGGCACAAAGTACAGGAATGTCTGCCTCAGTATACGCGTCTGATACAATATGTTTACACTAATAACTAATAATCATGTTGAACCCTCACTAGTTCACAACACGGTCTCCCATACTATTTAATAAATGAAACAAGGTATTTACTGAATAATTAGGGTTATGAAGTGTGAGAAGAAAAAGTCAGAAAAAGAACAAATTTGTTACAACTTTGTCTGCTTACCACACTGCGCTGTGCTTGTATTAAATTTTTTACAAGTTAAACCAGTGATGAGTTTTCCAGGTTCCAGGCTGCCTGTAAGAGAATTGCTGTTTTTATAGGTACAATAGCCCGCTACAACAGCCTTTAACACATGATACTCATTACAGTAGAGCATCTCTTCAAGCTTGGAAAATTGGAGTGGCATACCACACAGTCCTTCTCTTCTTTGTGACTTCTTATTTCTGTTTTTGTTCAGCAGACTTGCTTTGGTGAACTAAACAGTGAAATGGGCACAAGCTGTCGAGACTGTGCTCTGTTTTCCCCTGACACAGGACTTTCAAGTACGCACTGGCATATATTTTTCATCTACTTCGATTGCCCTGTGTTAATAGCATGGCTTGTAAAATGTACTTTTGAAGCTAATATATTCCTCAAACTTGATAAGGTTATTGATTACGGTTACCTCCCAGCAGTTTCTCTTTTCAAACTCCCAGTTGAACCCACAGAGACATTTGTGCTTGTGTTACAGCTGCCCATGTTTACCATCCTCCACCTCAGGCTCTTTCCACTGAGAGAAAGACGCTGGCTAGGGTGCAATTCTGCAAATCCCACCTGGATGTGGCATTTGTAATAAACAACCTAGGGGCATGGCTGCCACCCTTTCTCTTTTCACTCCCAGCGGCGTTCCTCGGACCCCTTAAACAATGTTCACGGTCTCCAGTTTGTCTCTTGATTAGTTTTATATAAATTGTGGTGTGCTCTTTCTTCAGTAACTCCATGGGTAAGGTATGACAAAGCCAACGAGGAGGACAGGCTCGACATAGCTGTTACATTTCATGTGTCTGCCCTGCGCGGCTTCCTTTTTCTCTCTCTTTCTCACACTCACTCTTCATCACTGCGATAGCACATGAGGGGGAAGATATAGTTATTCAGGGAATTATCTGCCTCATTGGTGCCATATCTCATCCCATGCTTTTGTGCCAAATGGCTGTGTTTCCATGGAGCCTGCCTGTGTTTACTGTGACGTGCCATGGCAGGGCCCTTTCTGGTACAGAGGGACTTAGCGCACAGCAGTGGAGGGTATTTCAGTCCCCGTCTGGAGTTTTGGGGCTTACTTCTCCAGCTCTCCCCTCTCCTCCCACCTGCTCTTCTTGCTGTTCCTTCACTGGGTGCCTGTGTGGCTGTGTGCTGGTGCTCCTGGCCCTGTTCTTAGACAGACAAGGCTAATTGAAAGGGAAGGCTGCTCTCTGCTGATCAGCTCTGACAGCAGTGTCTTGCCAGAGGTGGGTGTGCCACCCCATGCTGAGAGTTTTCACAGCAAAATAACAGTGCTGTCGTGAAAAACACAGGCCGTGCCACGATTACCCGGCAGCTTGCCAAAGGAGCCAGATGAATTTTGCGGACAGAAAAAGAGGGAAAACCTAGTTTGTCTGTTTTATGACTTTAGGGAGGAGAGCTGTGCCAGCGTTTAGTGAAATTCTAACAGCCGTTCTACCATTTCATTCAGGGTTAAATTAGACGAAACCACAGCTTTTTTGGAAAGACAGCAACAACAAATTATCATGTTTGATCACAGATGTACAGTTTGTCGTGTAGCACTGCTTTCCAATATTACAGAATAAAAGGAATTGTTCACCCCTAATTTAATATTCAGTGATTACATTAACCATTGTAACCAAACCACTGACGTTTCATCTCACCTTTTTCATGAATGATAAAGGAAGTCCTGTGGGTCCAAAATCTCATATGTGTGTTAAACCAATATTTACATAATATTTATTCATATTAACATCCGAATGCATACTTTAAAAATAATTCCACAGAACTGTAAAAAGCCGGCTGGTTTAGCATCCACAGAATACTTTCTTTAAGTCAGGGCTTGATCGCCTCATTCTGGCAAATCATTTTCAGCATAGCGAGGTTGTCAGATAACCACCACTTCTTTCAAACTTTTTTTGTTGAGTCTCTTTCTGCTTGCAGGTCCTTCCCACTGCCCATATCAGAGGTGCCAGGATCCAGTGTGACTTGATGCACCAGGACAGGCTGGGACCCCTCAGCAGGCCCACAGTGGACAGCTGTGATTACAGTTGACAATAATTTATGGTCGTCTCTGATTGAAAACATGATAGCTGGAGATAGAAGGGCTGGTGCAGAGTCCAGGCACCACCTTAAGATATAAAACTGAGGCCGCAGCTGCTGTCAGATGCAGGACTCCTGCCAAGCTCTGCAGGCCTTCTGCCCGTCCAGACAATCACAAGCTCCCATTTTGCTCTCTTTTCTCTTCCTTTATGTTTCCTTTCTCCCTTTTAATACCCTGGTCTCATTTATCCATGTATTGTGTTTCTCATCATTATTATTTTTGCTCAAACCTCTCTTCATTATATATTTTTCTCAACCTAACTGTCCATCCAAGAAAAAAAAAAAAAACAGGAATGGAGGAATGCTGTATTTGCAATAATTATGTGAAATAAAAGAATAACAAATACTTATCCACCCCGGCTGATCAGGTGTTGCTACAGCAAGCTTTTCCAGCCAGAGATTACCATGCTAATCCTAACAATAGCACTGTGCAGCTGGTTTGAACAACTATCTGCACCATTGTTTATGTTGTCATCCCTGCTGGATCGTACTCATGAGGAGTAACCATTTTAGTGGATTTGCATTTACTATTTCAATGCCATATCCAGGGATAAAATTGTGTCCTGGGTATTGTATTCTATTTCTAAACAAGTCTTGAACTAAAGAGAATGGATAGCAAGGCCCTAGTGGATATTGAAAAATCCCTAGATTGAACTGAGAAATATTGAAGTGGAATGAGATGGGATTTGTTTGATGGCATCTGAAATACAGTGGATCAAAAAAATATAAAATAAAGCTTTTCCATTTCTCAGATTATGTCTTTGCTTTCCTATATTACTTCTGGTCTTTACAAATGGATATTTATGTTTACATACAGTATATGTTTATATATGATCAATGCACATTAATCATGAGATAATAATGTGGCAACTGAAACAATATAATATGCTTTATTATACTGAATATAAACAATACTCTGTGTATGTATATATAGACTTTTTTTTAAAGATCATTTAGTTTGATTTATTTTCCTAAAGTGTTGCTCAAGTAAAGGCTTATTCAGCCTTTTCCTTTCAATGTATAAATAGCACCTTAATCTAAGGACAGAATATGTTTCCCCTCTAAGCACAATGGCTTACAACAGCCTCTGAGTTATGTCAACAAGAGAGGGAATGGAATCCCCCCAAACTTCAAGACACACTACGCACACTACTCACTAACTACTCACTAAAAAAACTCAGCAACATGAACTGGAACAATTTATATTTATGAACTGACTAAAAGAGTTATTAAAGAAAAGCTTTATCTTATGGATGGATATAGCAAACATAAGAAGAAAAAACAAGAAAAGGAACTGTGTCAGAGAGAACTTGTCGGTGTTTCGTTTTGTGCATTACTGCAACTTAGATCAGTTTAGGCAGGTATACAAAAAGTCATGGAGGGAGTCACAGAAACCCACACTATTATCAGCGTAAAAGGGGTTGAAAACATATACAGTGAGAGCAGCGATGCATGTAAATATCAGCGCACTATGTCGCTCATGATCTGCTGTTAAACATGCGGCCGTGGAACCAGTAAAATATTCAACTGCTGCAATTATACCAGTGCTTTGTAAATGAAAAATCAATGTACCACTGCTACATTGTTGAACAATGGTTTTCTATGATTTGGCAGCACTAAACGTGACCCTGACTAACAGATCTCTGGAGAGTGGGAGGGAACCATATTAACTCAAATGAATAAACAGAGAACACCCGGATCAAGAATCACTGTTGTATTCTCAGGTCGTGACCTCAGGTTAGATAACCATACTGAAAAAAAAACGTCTTTCTTCAGTAAAACCTATTCAAAATGTGTTAAAATGTTCACACGTCAGTAACTTGTGGACTTTGACACATTTTATAAAACAAGCTTCGAATTCGGGAATGACATTTGAAGGAATCGCAGGCTGTTTTTCTTAATAGCATCAACATTATTTCTTAAGAGCATCAGCACTGGCTCTGAAGACCTCTATTCTAGTGACTGTGATCACTATGTGGCTGAGACACTGCATTGGATTAACTTTGCTATTTTATGCTTTATATACTATAAAACACACAGACCATGAACTATAATATGTAAATTTTTACAGTTTTATTCACTTAAACAAAATGAAAATATAACGTATTGTTGTGAGACGTAACTGACACAAGCCAGATAAGTATGGTTGCTGATATATTTAAATTGTACTATTTTTAACTTTGGACCCTTAATACTTAAGATCACTTTTTCTTAATCTTTTATGATTACCCTTTGCCACTAGGTTGTCGTCATTAATTCCTCCCCCTATAGTTACTGACAATAATTCCTGCACTTTGTCCCATAGACACTGCAACCATTCATCACCCTGTCATCTCTCACAAGGGACCCACTGGTGTCCATTTATCCAACGAGAAAAAACCGCACTCTGTCCTGTACATGTAGACACCATAGCCTCGATGACAATATAAATGGAAAGAAATAGTGTTATGCATTCATACCTGCCAGACAACTTATTAATGCCAATTAAAATACCCATTACACTATTAGAGAAAAAAGGGAAGATGCAGAAAGTGGAGATAACATTATAGCAGAACTGCAGTTTTTTCAGAGTGGCTGTTACCGGTTGCTTGATGTTTCAGCTCACAGAGGGTTGATACTATCAGACTTGCTACCACTTCTTCTCTCTCATCTCTCTCCTTCTCCACCCGCCTCGCTCACATTTACTCGTTGCCACCTGCACACACTCACAAACGCACACATTGATGGCATAAAAAGACTCCTTTCTGATGAATAAATTTGTATATTTTAGAACCTATCCCCGTTTCAGCAAGTATTCTCCAGAGGCCCTGCCTTCTTCTCTCCTGAGTTCCCCTGCAACCCAGTGGAGTCATTAGTCTGCTTGCTGTGTTGAACTCTTTAATCATCTGTGTGTTACATAAAAAGAGGACTATTCCTCAGTGACACACAACGGCATGCTCAGCTTGGTTGGGGCGTGCTTTGATGTGTATAGGCTGTTGTGTTGTGTCTGCACTATAGGCGTCTTCGGGCTCAGTTTTTCCATTTCTCTGTGGAGGTGAGATAAGATGTCAGTCTTCCTCTTGTAGCAGTAAAGATGCAACTGTGAGAGTGTAGTTTGCTTTTAAATAGGAGCATCAGGCCTTTGTAGACATACATCCTAGTGTGGTGTAGTCTCAGGTTTGTCACTGTGCCTGTGGTGCCCGGATCACATTTATTTTTCCTGTGAAATGAGCATGTGAATGATCTAGTTGCACAGGTGTGACTGCTGAAAGCCCCTGGTTATCAGTCACATATTTGTAACAGTTAATCTACACTTTCTGAAAGAAAAACAAACCTAAACAAAAGACAAATGCAACATGTTAGAAACATATATTTCTACGGTTGTAACCTCAAATGTTTAACCATTCGCGCTTGTGTACATTTAATTAAAACTTAATGTGCACGAACATGCATGCACATAAACATGCTGCATCAGTCCTCCGCGGGGAACAGGCAGGCGTCTGTTGCCATAGTATCAGGTTACAGGTCTGTCAGACACAATGGTGAGGAGTTGCCTTGCGGCTCGGCTTGAGAGGGCAGAACAATGGAGCCGCAGTGCAGGCAGTGCAGACAGAGCAGCAGAGGGCACAACGAGCCGATCTGTTAGCCTGGCAGAGCTGCATGGGTTACTCTGGCCCCAGACCCTCTCCTCGCACATACAATGGAGGGTGGGAGGTCAAGAGCATGAGGAAATGGCGGGGAATTCCCAACATGCTATAATAAAATGGAGCCCTCTATTTTGGTGAGAATAGGAATAGGACACAGTAAGGCGACTCCCAGAATACATCATAACTTTGAATGATTACAGTGAAGTCATTTAGTCAGCATGCAGCTGGAGATGATCAATTTATGGGTCGGTGGTTTATTCTCTTGGACCACTGCTCATTAGTTTTGCATAAGTAAATAAGTTGTCTGGCTGAAAGCTGAGCATGAGACCCTAGGAATATAACATGTTCATGGCTATCAAAGCCTGTTAACGTAGAATATAATCATAAATGACATTCTGAGGGGAAAATAAATGTTTAGTACTGTCCAGCTTTTTCACTTTTACTGGAAGGATGTGTAGCATTAGTTGTGCACATCTTTGGCAGTTCAACATGTTGAAAAATAAAAGTAAATCACATCAGTCCATGACATCCAATATGGCAAAGTTTGTCTGATCTCTCAAACCACACAGCAGGAGAGCACGCATGAAGAGGGAGATCACTTCGGACCAATTCTGCTCTGACTTTATAAAGCACAACCATAATATCGCCATCCTTACCTTTTATCTGTTACACACACTGCCCCAATCTGTTCAGGAGGACTAGGTTTTTACTTGGCTCTGTATAAAGAATGAAGGTCCTGAAGACTGCTGCCCTCAGAGTGGCGACTAAGGGGGGGGGGGGGCTAGTGAAAGCCAGATTTTGTTAAAGCTCTTAATAAGGCACAGTGTGATATATAAGCCCGCAGGCGGCAAAGCTCTGTGTGCAAACACTTCAACTACTCGTATGATAGGCCAAACAGCGGATGGCCTAACAACTCTGTTATTTCACAAGCGACCCTATTTGGCCTCTCTGATATCCTTAATTTGGTAGCTGATTTGATATAGAGCTGCAAATATTTGCTTAGGCACACATTAACTCTGTTTGCCTGGTACGTTATGATAAACAAACCGCAATGGTGTACTGAATGTAATAAATGTTAAACAGTGCATGCAATTATATACTTCACATATCTGGCCCTCCGCACTGAAAGCATGCTTTGTGGACCTGAGTTCTATTTTGACAGATCGTTATTCCCTTTCCTGACCACCTAGGGTTACATTCAAAAATTAACTGTTTATGAGATGTCTAGGGTACATAGCAAATCTTAGCCCATGTTTTAGTGTGAAGAAAACATGGATTTGATGTGAAATTTTCACAGTTTCAGGGACCAGAGACGGCATTAAAATGCACAGAGAAATGACAGACTGAAAAACTAATTGCCTTTATTCATTTGCAGCTTGTTTACTTTCGATGCCTTTACAATTAGCTTTAACAGAAGGTTATTATAACAAACTGTCTGCCCTGTGTAACAGATTTTTTAATCTATCTGGGTCTTATAAAAGCCTTTTTCTTTCTGCCACAGAACCACATAGCATTATTTTATTATGCCCACTCACAAAGGAAATTTTGTACCGCACAGATGTTCAACAATCATCACATCAAACTGTCTGAGGTGAAACTGAGATTACAGACAAACTCCCATTTCTGAAGGTTGAATGCCTTTGATTTAAATTGCTGTCGACCAAAGATGCTAAATGTGTGAAATGTCAATTTGTGCCTTATAGTCAAAAATAATACCAATCCAGCTATGATTAATTTCCTCGCATTCAAGCTCAGAAAGGAAGGCATGTGTGTGAGATCACTGTAAGTGGGGCATCTGCGGTCAGCTGTACTGTATTTGGATTATAAGTCAACATGCTTTTAGCTGTGCTGCCTGCTGAATCAGCTGTTTCCTCGTAAGGATAGTGAATGATCCTAATCCTGTGTATCCAGGTAACCTTCTTTGAAGGAGGAACAGTGGAAGAATAGTGTAGACATTATAGTCAGCGCCATGTCTTGACAAAGAACAGAGAATAACAACGTAGCTACTCGTACTGTTCAGGGTGTTAGGATCTCAAGGTTTTATTGAGTGACAAAAGCTCGGACACAGTGAAAGAGGAAAACGAGTAAGGGGTTTTGTTTTAGTGTTGCAACTTTATATCTTTCTCTGCAGGAAAATATATAAGCCGTGAAGTTGAGGAGACAGTTTCTTTTACTTCTCAATAGTTGTTCTGAAGTAAGCTTTTCTCAGGATGGTGACAGCTTGCAGCAGTGGTGTGAGTAGAGGAGAAGACAAAGCACACTGTACTCTGAGGCTGTGTGTGATTAATGACAGAGGTGTGTGTTGCAGTGGGCACCCTCGGAGCAGCTACAGATCAGTCTTCCTGTAAGACAAATCTGACACTCACCAACCCACCGCCCCACCTGCTACCCCCTCACTACCATCAAACCCTCAGCTCCTCACAGCCAAGTGCACCCAGCACGACATCACACTCATAAATCATCCTAAACAAAGCATGTTTAATCTGTGACGCGCAGGCCTGACACGCAAATTTATTACCTGTTGTAGAAAAACTGCATGTGCCCCATTGAGTCAAGCCTCTATTTACCTTTGAGAAACCAGTAAAATACTGGAAAGACAAAGTCTGCAACAAAAAAAGCTGATGATGGCAGTGTCTTTCAGCCGAATTCAGAAGACAAAGCCCAGCTTTGCTCAACCATCCCGCTGCCTTTTCATGGTGGATGACATGCTTGCACGACTTTCTCGACTGCACTTGCCAAAAAGATTTAGGGATTTTTCTCAAGCACATTTGTAAAACATGAATACCAAATTATCTCTTGCGGATTAGAGTTAGATTGCTGCTCTATGCATGGTGTGAGTCATAATACTCAGCGAGAACTGGGCACCTACTACCTACAATTGCATGATAGAGTAGGTTTTTAAACATCAGGCATGCAGTAATAGAGCACTGTGAGGGAATATGCATGTAATGTTAAAAGGAAGCAGTGCAGCAGCAATTGAGAGATAATGACAGTAAAAACAAAAGTTGAGGATAATGTTCAAACCTAGGTTTTAAAAAATCTGTATCTAGTGTACATGATCTAGAGTTAAAAAGCCACATTTGGCGAGGGGAACACTGCGTGTTCTCTAAATGCTGCCTACAGGTAAACACTGACAACAGAGTCAGATATCTTTAGCTTTCTTGCTATACAATCTGACAAAATGAATTACAGTAGCATTAACATGATGTGGAATTGTAGTTTAAATGCCAAAGAGAGCTGGCTAAAAGGCAGAAATGAGAGTGGTCTCTCCCACACATTCCCTTTGGCAGCCTCTGTTGATCCTGCTCGTCCTCAACATGTCTTTACCCTGCAAATGGTGAGAATGTGAAGTGATGGCACCTGCTGACTGGCTTTGGCGATGTCAGAAACTCGCACGTACACACGTACAGCAACATTTACGCATATGATGCAATCATCAAGTCAGAAAATCTGTGAAATTAGATGACAGTGAAATGGTTAAGTGTAAATAATTGTTGCACTTCAGAGAACATCAAAGTTCCTGCAGAGTATTTTTCGTCTTTAATAAATGTAACCTCTTACATTTGCAGCTGTTCGTTATGTTGAGAAATGTGAAGAGATCAGAGAAAATGTTTCGCTCCACTGTGTATTTGTAAGTGTGAAATTCACTAATGTCACCTAGCAACTTATGACACTGTGAATTATATGAGTCATTCCAAGTGATTAATTAAATAGTACTTGAAATTAGGGACAAAATGAATAATGGTAAGAGCAGTTTCATTCCTGACCTTGTTCAATTTTTAATGAGCTCAGTACATTAGAGACTACATTTTATAAATGGAGCTATAGGCTCGTGTGAATATTGTAGATAATTAAAGAGTTTGTGTTATTATCTGGATTTCTGTACATCTGAAGGAAAAAAGGACCCATCAAGAAAACAAGACAGCACGGATGTTTGGGCTACTCCATCTTGCAGATGATAAGCATTCAGCAGTGTGATAAACAGAGAGGAATACATTAAGTAATCTCAAGAGAGATCATCAACTCATGATAAGGACCTTTGTATGCTGTCGTTCTCTGCCTCAGGAAGAGCACAGACGCTTGGCAAAACCTACTGCAGAGTGTCAAAGTTGTACAGAAGTGAGATAAAAACAAGAAAAAAAACCCCGGAACACCTGAGAAGTCACTCCCTGTAATAAACCTGAATAGCAAATACACAAAAACGGTGTTGTTTTGACTACAGTTGATCGTTAAACCTAACCTAACCTTTTGTATTGACCCATATATATATACAGGTTTCCTTATATCTCCGTGTTATCTGCTCCACCTTCCACATGGAGCTGATACCATTTCAAATGTCACTCCTTCGCATTAACAGTTGTGTGCTATTCTATGCTACTTCGAGCCGACAGGCCTTGGTTACTTTTAATTACAGTGGGTAATGAGAGAAGAGATCCAGACTGTGAGACATGGAGTATTTTTAGATCTTGAATTTGATTATCTAACACATTGCTGTAGTCTCCTTAGATACGACTTTGTTAGAACACGTTTATATCGTCGATAAAAAATTAAAATGACTGTGTGAATCGAGTTTCACCACTTCAAAATCATTGGATGTAATCAGCACTTTTGTAAATACATCACAGCACTCCTGGATGGGAATACTGTTGTACTTTGGACCTCATTTATTTATTAGAAATGTACAAGCAGTATTTGATTAATAAACCCATTTGATGTAAGGACCTCACACTGCAGTTTATGTAAAGGGTAACTTTAGATTTCGCAGTTTTTCTCAAAACTCAAAAGGGAGTATGGAATATGTTGGCAATTTTTTCCATGACTGAATGTGCGGCGACTGGAGGACTGGGGATGTTCGGGGCATTGAGGGCTTTTCATAAAGGTCGTTTTAATGAGCCTCAGATAATGAAATGTTATTTCAGAGCTCTGTGGTCTGATTGCTGTCTCAGAAAATTGTGTGACTCAGTGATCTGTTTGTGCTTTTCTCATTTACAAAATAAACATCTATTTTCTTTTCTCACTATCATATTGTCGATCAGACTTGACTTATATAGCCTAACAAAGCTGACTGCACGAGGCGCGTGTTTTAGGCCCTTTTTTAATTGGAGAGAAAGAGTGTCTGGGTCTATTTGTGGTCTGGTGCAATGTTGGAAATGCCAGCTGTCGCGCATCAAAGCTCTGCTGCAACAAACCGTTATTTGGCATGTAACTTGTTGAAATACATCACTTAGTATGTCACATATAATAAGTTTCCACTCTTAATTTACAAAGTCAAACTACACACATGGACACCACAGTTAAAGTTTTAAAAGATGTACTTGTGACACACATATATATATATATATATATATATATATGTGTGTGTGTGTGTGTAAAAATAACTTATAAGTAAGCATTTTATTTACCTTAGCGTACTATCATGTCAAAAACAGAAAAACATACATACATTACATACATAAGTTATATTATTGTGAGTGGGCAAAAAATCCTCAACACCTTCTGGAGTTATGACTGACAGCTGTGGCTGGCCCAGGAGCCCTGAGCCAAGCCCCATCACATAACGCATGCCCAACGTGTCAATCCGGGGTCCTACCCTTCAGACCTGCCCCCCTTATTCTCTGCCGGCAGAGAGACCAAGGGACAAGAGGAGGAACAGGGCGTAAAGTTGGGCCTCTTGGGGCTCAAAGGGAAGCATCCAAAGCCAGCTGGTCTGGCTTTGAGTTAAATGAATGGGAAGAGTGAAAACAAAGGCACCGGGAAGAAGTGGAAGACAGCAAGAAAGCAAGAGATAAAGAAAGTCCATAGTTTCAGTGGGGGAAAGTGAAGACGAGCAGGCTCTGTGAAAGCGTTTGTGCAACAAACAGGTGAGTCACAGGTGTCTAGCGAGGTCTTGACTCCTCATACACGATTAAAATGTGATGCCAATTAACACTAATGTTGTGGCAAGGTTCATTTATAGTTTTATTGTGATTCTAATATAATATTTTATTGACTGTATGTAAGTGCACCCACATTTTGCATTTTACAAAAATATAATATCACACATTATTAGGTGGATGTAAATCACCATCTCGGTGTTGGTTTATTTTTGCTGCCATCGCTGTTTGTTGTTGCTAGCATCACTTTGTGAAGATGGGAGGAGTGTGTGTCTGTGTGTCAACACAAAAGTGCTGTTAGGGAGATGCTGATAGCAATCTGAATCATAACACTCCAAGAAAACAGCTGGGATCTGTTTGTCTATGTTTTTTGTCAGAACTATTGTCATACACTGTCTAATGCACAGAATAGAGGGAGATAATGCATTACTTGTAGCATAGTTATAGCACAAGTATGGGATTCTAATTCTGACTTTTATGTGTTATTCTAATAGAGGATTTAAATGATATGTATTCTATTAATATATTACAGTGAACTGCGTAGAAATGAGGAGCTGCCAAAGGCCAAACAAATAAATTCTTCTGTTTTGTGCTCCATTCTGTGTGTCTTTGTATATGTGTACGTTTAGACTCAATGGTAACACAGTCATTGAATGTTTTCTAACAAGTTACTGTGGCCATCAAATACATGGATGCAGAACATTTACGTCTGCCGAAAAGCTGCTGCTGTATGTATTTACAGTATAAAACAAACAGAGAAAAGACGAAGAGACTAGAAAGTGAACAACTGCAATCAGACATTTTCTGACTGTAGAAATATATGTTCATGTTGCACCAATTTTAATACAGTTACTTTCGTATTATGCAATCTGCACGTTCTTTCAGATTTTTTCATTTTACATGTTTTCCCAAATTACAGTTTTTCTACAGTATGTTGTTGTTGGGTTGATTAAAGAACGGTAAATGAGTTAAGGTTTTCAGAGCGCTAACTCTACACAAGCAAATGTCTCGGAAAGTCTGTGTAAGGTTTAGAACTAACGTCTTTATTTTGCCAGGAGCCAAATGCTGCACTTAGAAATCAATGCTTTTGAGGAAAAAAAAAAAAAAAATCCACTATGAAAACAGCCTTGGGTGCCAAATATTTTTTTAATGCGACAGAATATATTTGATACGCCCACATAATACAGAAAATGAACCTGGCACACAGGTAAAAATCACAAGAATTACACTTTTAAATATGTTCCTGTATGACACTTATTATAATAATTTTCAAATTTGTGTTTTAGTACTTATGAATAAAGTTTGAATATAAATGGGTCAGTAAGCCTCTAACAGCAACAAAAAGTCGAAAACCATGGAGAAAGAATTTAACATTAACAATTTAGAAACAAATAAAGAGAAAACAGTTAATAGCTTTACATTGCAGCTACAATCTCATTCTGTCCGTGTGAGAAGCAGAGGGAATCACAGATCAAGCACATTGTGGTTATCATGACAGATGTACCTCTGCTGTTCAGTCCCTGTTTTCTTTTTCTTTTAATGGACATGTAGTGTATGGGTGATGCACACATTTGTTTCTCTGTAGCCTACGCTGGCATGTATTATGATCTACAAATTGAATGTTATATTCCAACTGGCCACCATAGTTCTAACAGATTGACTCTCGTGGTGGCATAATGTTGTTTTTTGGAACCTGATTGTGCACAGTAAAGCAACACTAGACCCAGTAGCCAGCACATATTGCCCCGTGTAGCCATAAAGCAAAGCCTCATTTAACCTGCAGCGATGTCTGGCCAAGAGCCAGAAAAGGGACACCGCGGACACACCCGACTAAATGTAGCATATTTCATGCAGTTTTCACCATTTTTACAGTTTAAAGTTCCAAATACGGGCTTATTGTGAACACAATAAGCCTGTGAATGTAACTTAACTCAAATTGAGAGGTGGTTGGTAGGAAGAAGTGTTTTGTAGCACTTTTGTATCGGCATTAAAAGCCATTAAGGCGAGTTGTGGCTCCTTAGCCTAGGGCCCAGAGGAATTGGGAGGAATGAGAAAGGACTAGACATGGCCTTCTCCTTAGGGAATAACCAGAGAAAAAGGTAGCACAATACACTTGGGACCAGACTATAGTAGACTAATACAAATGAGCTACATACAGCGGCAGGCGAACTTTCTGGAAACCTGTTTCCTGCATAAGTAAGCATTCAGCATAATGAAAAAGGATTTCATTAGAAGAAGATTTCTAGTGCGGGGATTTCATTAAATAACTGTTTCTATTTGCAGAGTTATTGGGTTGCTCTACTGTTATTTGAAAAGTATAGCGAGATCTGAGATTCGATATGGTGTTTAAATAATTAAATATCAAGTGAATTCGTCCCTTACATGTTGACAAGGTCGTGTGACCGGTGTATTTATATTACAGTAAAAACCAGAGATGCAGTCTTTCAAGTACACGCCTCCAACCTGTGAGTAGCTTAAAGCGTGCAACTTTTATGCACCTCCTATAACTCCCCTAACAATACTTTATTCAAGTAACTGGTGATTCAGTCAGTAGTGCATAAAAATTCAGATTTCTTCCTTAAGTAGGTTAAAAGGAACAAGCAGCAAGTAAAGGTCCTGCAGATAGAATTTTATTTGGATAAAAGTTAAATGCAAAAACACAAACTGTACTAAAAGTATCATAAGCAAAAATAATCATAAAGGGAAAACAAAAGGCCCTGTCAATGTTATTATTGTTTATTATATCATTAGTTTAATATGTAAAAGGTGTTTTAACTTTGTAGCTGGTCATGATGACGCTAATAGACTGCTACGACAAAAGCACAATATGCAAAAGAAACCCCTCTGTTTTCATTTGTTCATCTTTAAATTTGAACTGTATAGATGTCAGATAAATGTAGAGTGTAAAAAACGATTTCTCACTTCTGAAATGTAGAGGTGTTTAAGCTCAAATTAACATAAATAGAAAAACTCAAATAAGTTAAAAGTACCTTAAAATGATGCATAATCAGGTACTATACTTGAGTAGGCTCCATAAAAGTACCAGTAACCCTGTTATGCTTTAACTGGTTTAAACTATCACACATTCAGTGTCAGTGTGCATGTAGTTACTCCAGTACTCCAGCGCTCATCCCATGTGTATTATACACCCAAGATAATTGCGACAGTAGTCCGTCATTGTGCTTGAATTTCTGTAGCACCTGCTTCCAAGTGCCAGTAATAACAGCCCGTCGGGCCAGGAACCACGCCTCCTCCGATCTTGAAAATACACGTGACGCTACTTTCTACGCGAGTCCGAACGATCCCGCCCTCCGCGTCCGACTGGCTGCTCGACAGACGCTGCGCATTTCAACCGGACGAGGGAAGTGTCCGTCAAACGCGAATTCCTTTGCCGTTGTCTTAGAGATGTGACGTCAAATGTACAATATGATAAGGGTGAGTCGAGTAATTTTTTTTTTTTTTTTTTTGGGGGGGGGGGAAGTTGTCCAAATCTGAAGTCAGTCTGGACGGCGAACAAAAGGAGGTGACTCAAAAAAAAAAAAAAAATCACCGTCATAGCTGCGGATACTAACTAACAGTTGCCCTCCCTCCCCTCCTTTTTTTTGCCATTTTTTTTTTTTTTTTTTTTTCTTCTTCTGCTTCTGTCAAAGTTTCCATAAGTTGAGCTACACTATAACTGGCTCATCCTCGCAGCTTGGTTTGGTTGTTATTCTGGCGGATCCGCTTTGCCCGCGACGCAAACAACGGCTTTAAAAACATACGCGCGCTGCTACCAGTGCGCTTTCCCTTTTTAACCTGTAAGTTTCAAGCCTCGTTACTTCTTATGGTGTTTTCGTGAGATATGCGTGTGCGAGCGCGCGCGTGCGTTTGAGACGAGGGAGAGAGAGAGAGCGCGCGCGAGAGAGAGAGCGCGCGCGCGAGAGAGAGAGAGAGAGAGAGAGAGCGCGAGAGCGGGGGAGAGAGAGGCAGTTCGTCAGATAAGGGGAGGAGTCTCACACTGACAAGAGGGAGACTGGCTTTTCTGAGTTTGTCAGCTCCCCCTAAAATAGCAGTCAGCGTGTAAATGTGAACTGAAATTACGTTTATCCACTGGAGCCACCGATATAGTGTGTCTATATACAGCGACTGACTTCGGAGTAAAGGTGAGTAACGGAAATAGAAACAATGTTACGGAGTGTGGCGGCGTTAGCTACAGTGAGTGAGAGTAGAAAAGCGCAAGAGGGAGACGTAGAGTGGATTTGGGAGACGGAGATATTAAACAGGATATCTGTGGGTCTGTCTTATCTTCTCCGGGGTACACGCTGAATATGAGATAACAGAATGTAAAAGGCCGTGGCCGCGGTGTTTACCGGCGGTCGTCTTAAAGTGTTTTTTTTTTTTTTTGTGTGTGTTTTTTTTTTTGTGTGCCATAAAACGTCCCAAGTGCCCGTTTAAAGGGCCGAGAGAGACGCGCCGCTGTTGATATCAGTTAATTGCGAGAAACTTTTATAGGAATTATCGTCAACAGTGAGGCGCCGCTAAAAAAAAAAAAAAAAAAAACCTTCAAAGATGGAGCAGAGTGTGAACGACTTGACTTAAAAAGTCCTTGCGAGTTTACTGCGGGGTCGAAAGTGTGAATTGTTAAACGGGCAAAATAGTAATCAGTGTGTGTGTGTGTGTGTGTGTGTGTGTAATAACACCGTTGAGCCATCACAACAACAGGCTAATGTTCTCCGAGAAGTTAAGGTCTGATAATTGTGTGTACTGGAAAGTGTAGGTGATGCATAAACACTACTTTTAAACGGGTGAGTCTTGAGTACATTTTGAGATTTGCATACGAGCGCGGAGGGTTACCCGCCTTAATAGTTCCTTCACCTTTGTGGCGTTCAAATCCAGACGGTCAGCTGGTGCCCTCACACTACATCACTACACTTGCTTATTGCCCTACATGACAGCACCAGTGCTGTTTGCGCGTCTACAACTTAATTCACTTTACAACTGGAGTCTGTTTGCCAGCTGCTTTTAAAGGGTGAGATACACGACAAAAAAACACAACCTATTTTTGAAACTTTAACACGGTGTACGGTCATTTGAGAACTCGAGAACCAGAAGCACTTTATTTTAATAGAAAGTAATCTGTCCAGTTATGACAGTGCACACTTTTATTTCAGTGATTGGGGGTAAACGGGCAGTTAAAGCTAAGAGAATCACTGGAATTAAAGCTATATTTTTTTGAAGGTAATCTTTGCCTTGTTAGAGTGAAGGATCCCAGTGCTTGCCTTCATTAATGTGGTGCACAGCAAACCAAAGAAAAGCTGTGTGAGCGTTTACTGTAGGTAACTCCGCTTGTGAGGTAGAGGATTTTTTTTTGCTGTTGGGTCCTTCGTTGAATCTCTGGGACACTTGTGACCTTAACCCCTGGCCACAGTGGGCAACGGCCACCAGTAACCTGACCTTCTCTAATGTTTCTACTATTGGCCTACATTATATGTCTAACTGCTGTACTTAAGTAATAATTTTAAGTTCCAACTAAAAATACTACTCACAAAGCTAAAATGTTCATGCCACCTTTCTTTTTTTTTTACCACTTACCACTTTTGATTTTCTAAAAAAAATTACATTTTGTTTATATTTTATTGTGCGACTTATCCGCAAAGTGTACAAGCACCCACGATATCAGTGAATCCAGGATTCTTCAATAACATATTTTACTTATTATAACTTGGCATTCACCCCAGTTGTAAATATTTTACTGTTTTCAGTAAAACAGTTTACGCTGAACCAAGGACAACTTTTATTCCTAATATATTTTTTTAGGAACACGAGTAGTCACAGTGGAATTAAAGCATATTAATATTTGCACTCTCTGCTACTGCTCTGATGGCGTGTACATTACCATGCCAGCTGGTTGCAAGTGATTTCTAAAGCAAAGCAGTAAAGCACCCTCCAATCTACCGTCATTAGCTTCTGTGCTGCCCCAGGCTTCGCCAGTAATGGGTCTTGTTGCTCATGATCCACATCACATGAGCTCTTATGTCTAATGTGTGGATGAGGGATTCTTTCAACGCTGCTGAAATGAATATCATTTTAACAATTTATGTCATGTATTAGTCAAAGGAATGAGTGTGATGTCTGCGAAGGCACAGATAGAGCCATTACAAAGGTCTCTCTAATGCATGCAGTGAACTGTTGCTCTAACCTCAGAGACCCAAAATGTTCTACCTTTTGCCATTAAGCAAACACAGAAAGATGTTTGATGATATGATTATTAGATT
The DNA here is from genome assembly GCA_037367275.1 of Coranthus polyacanthus. Classification (NCBI taxonomy): domain Eukaryota; kingdom Metazoa; phylum Chordata; class Actinopteri; order Kurtiformes; family Apogonidae; genus Coranthus; species Coranthus polyacanthus. Next base: position 10,714,822 of record JAPQRN010000022.1, read on the forward strand.
CAGCTGTGTCTCATTTAATTAAGGATCAGAAGATGTAGTAATGCAAGGTAGATGGATGGCATTCCACGATGACTACAACTGTTTAGTAAATGTTGTAGCCTTGTTACATGTGATGTTTGCGTGACCTGCAGATCTCTGTAAATGTAAGTGCGTGTTAGTGTTTTAGCAGTTCTCTCTCAGTTTAGCAGCAAGTTCTCATTGGAAAGGGAGAAATGAGAGGTGGTGACGGTGTGAGGAACGAGCAGCTGTAGCATCTTTTACTGCACTCCTCATCCCACTTCAATCTCTGTGTCTCAGCTTCTCCTTCCAGGAGAAATGTGGAGTGTGTGGGCGAGTCGGATCTGCAATTAACGCTGGTTGTCAGAAAGAGAATGCTGGCGTTTACACGATGCCTCTGAATCACTGAGTGAAAGTCTTTCTCCTCCACTCTCCTCCTCCCAGGACATTTTTTCCAAAGAGGACAAAACACCAGAAAGCTGAAAGCAAAGGATGTACTGATGAGCAATAAGAGTTAGAAGCTGAACATTCTTGGTCCAGTAAAGAGGATAGTGTTTCTTTGGTGGTTTGGTAAGCCAAGATATTCCTTTATACTGCAAAATTAGCAAAGAAATTACAACAATTATAGATAATACAATTTCCATACAGCAGTTACAAATATTTTGCAGTCTTTGATGTAGTGATTTATTTATTTTTTT
>JAPQRN010000022.1:10728741-10745307 GCA_037367275.1 Coranthus polyacanthus
TGTCTGTCTGTCTGTCTGTCTGTCTGTCTGTCTGTCTGTCTGTCTGTCTGTCTGTCTGTCTGTCTGTCTGTCTGTCCTTTCTTTGTGTGTGTCTTTATTTTGTGTCTGGTGACAAGGAAATCTGCTTTGTACCTGTCGGATGGTACAGTTTTTTTTTTTTCCATTTTACTCCTTGCCTTGGAGTTCAGCAGCTGTCATGGTGTGCATGGATCTAAACAGACATACCTCCCTCCCCAAAGCCCCAGCCAGCTGAACAGGGACCATGACATTTCTTTGTCAGTGCAGTTGTATTTACAGACATGATTCCCCTGCCACCCTGCAATTTCAGCCAGAGAAGTTGATGAGGCAGCAGGAGCACTGGGCTGCAGCGGGGGCCTCATGGCGTGGGAGTGAACTGAGGCTAGCGAGGAGCACAGCGGGCCGCCTGTGGCCTCCCCACACTGTAGGGCTTGTCCCCTGGCCTGGCAGTATATGGCTAGGCCCCTTTGCTGTAGCCCTATGTGTTTGCAGCTGTTTGGTAGTAATTAGAAGCAGCCACTGCACCACAGCACCCTCTCATTTGCAGGGTGGGTCAGCAGGAGACACAGCACCCTTCTCTGCCTGAGCTACACTGGTCCTGGCTAGCCACAGGGAGGGAGAAAGCTGGAATTCACTCTGTCTGCTCATGTTAAATATAAACTCCTAAACAGCAAAACACTGTACAAAACAGCCAGGGTCTGTTTAAAACAAGAATAACAGGCTATGATATCTATAGCAGAGAGACTGTTTCTTTTTTAGCTACACTTTTTTTGATTTAAGACCTAAGTTAAACTGCAAGTGCAGATTTTGACAAATTATACCAATTAGGTTTTGCATTGCCAAATAGAGAGCATCTTGTTAGCATCCCCTTAAAATATAATTTGCATTCCTTCACAGGTGTTTCTTCACATTTTTTGCTGTGCACACAGAAATTCAATGGAGGCTGCTTTCTCTTCTGAACGTGATACACAATAGCTCACAATAGTACCCAGTCCGTACTCTGACTGTGTCTCTGTTATTGTAAAGCTAGCAGTTCAGCCAAGTTCGAAACAAAAATCCACACTGTGGATCCCACCTGACTCTGGGTGGGATCCAAGCAGGAGGGCAGGGGACGTGTCACTCCTGTCTCACTTCTTGTGTCTACACCGCATGCAGTGACCTGTTACAGCAGGGAAAGAATTGATAAAAGAAATTATATGAAAACTGGTTGTCAGCGGATCACTAGGTGAGCGAGTTAACCTGTGAAAGGATCTTTTACAATGTATATGAAGACAGTGAAGGATGACATTTTGCTCTATTGTTTCACAGAAAAGTGGAGACGTTGCTTATTATTGATGTGTCTTCCAAAGTCTGGTGTTTGCATCAGATTTTAAATGCCTCACTGTATAATTTGTGAGAAAGTTTATCAGCAGAACACAGGCATTTCAGCTTGCATTTTGTTGTTTTAGCTGGCTCAGCAGAGAGTCTGCCATGACAAAAGGCTGCTGTTGTAAAATAAAGCTTTGCTATAAAGTGATGTATGCATGTGTATCTTTCTCTTTTTTTCCTTCGGGCCATGAAGCACAGAGTGCCATCTCCCTGGGGTGTACTCCTCACCGAGAGGGAATAGCCATTAACATATGGTCCCCGTTATTGAGAGACAATTTGAATCTTTATCTACGTCGCTCTGATGTTAACTATCCATACTCATTGCATTAACATGAAAGTCCTTAAGTGGTATAATTAAATACTGTACACAATACACAATACTATGCACAATGTTGTGTAGGGACAATGCAGGCTCCTTACATTATCACTGCAATTGCTTTAGGAGAGCTAACCTTTCAGGAGTTATAATATGTAGTGTGACATGGGTTGAGGAGGTCTGTAATTGCACAATATATCAAATCTTGTGAGTGCAGAGTTTAGACAGTGAACTTAGCTTATACATATTTTTATTTTCATTCAAGTGAAGTTAGTCAACTTATAACCTGTTTACAATGATGCGATGCAAATTTATCGCTCAAAAATGAGTAAAAGAAGGTAACAAAATTGACATCTTCTGCGTGGTCTTGCAGAGGTGTACAAAGTCACCAAACATGAAGGCAGCCGAAGTCCTATCATCCATACTGCAGGATGTTAAGGTGTCAGTTACTGATCCATGCCCCACAACGCAGCGGCAGAGTCATCAGAAAGACTGACATGCTGATTGCAAATGAATGCAAGATAATAACCAGACAACAGCACCGCCTTGGTTGGTTCTCCTGATTTCGGTATTCACAGCAATTATTACCTTTTGACACACAGACTCACATTTATCATGCACCTGAAGCCCTCCTCCTAATCATAATCTCTTTCTCTTTCCATAATGCATGCACACAGTACATTACCTATCTGCTGTTGTTTTGACATGACAGTTTTGGAGTTCATACGCCACACAAAATAACAACAGGCAAGCCAGTGATACCCTATGATCAAATTTGGCGTCTTTCACCTGTTTCTCAGAGCAGAGTTCAGCAGCTGTCGTGGTGTGTGTGGATCTACATGGGGAATAATGATGGGTAAGGGAGGGTACACATTAGTCTTCTAAGTTAAGTTAGGGAAGCGGGTGGTGTAGCCTGGTGAGCAGTGTCTAGTGACGTCCTCTGGATGCCATTAAGCAAGCTCACTCGGGGTAATTGCCCAAGTCATTAAAAGTTTGATGATTTTGCTGCTGGGTGGAGGGTTGCCTGCCCTTGCTGTGGCTCATTTTGGATTTTGCTCTGGCACGTCAGATGCCTGTAGGCATAGAGCAGTTCTGTCTCTCTCCTGCTCTCCAGGGAGCAACGCAGCTCATACCTCCCATTTTTCAGCCTTCACCCATTCCAGAATTTTTGAGCGGTCATCATTATTTTTTTGACAGGTAAAAAGCTTGTTGATTGAGAATGGACAGAACAGAGGAACAGTGTTAAATGTGACAGTCAGTGCATATATTATCATTGTTAAAGATGATGATGGAGTTTTCATAAAACAGTGCTGAAGCAGCAAACTATATCTTTGGGTGATGGTTATTGTATTTGTGCTGTGTACATTAGGGCTGGGAATTGTCACTGATTTCCCATATCGACCCAGTTCCAGTTCACAAGGTCTCATTTCGATTTCATTTTTGGATATTGATTTCTTGAGGGATATTTCAGTTACAATTCCAATTGTGTTTGGATAGAGAAGAGATTCTCTGAGACATAATTCTTGAAATTGTACAAGGAACTCTCTAACCTGGTGCATTATTAAAAAGAAGACCCCAAAGCAGTTACATTAATGTTGTTTTTATTTAACATGACCAACAAATATGATCAATAAGTGCTTTCTTTCGTGCACAGGTCACTAATGGGGTTAAAGCTCAGCTTCACTAATCACAGGAGAAGACATATAAAATCAATCTCGGGATATCAGATCATTCAAATCAGGGGTGATATGAATCAGAAAATCAACCTTAGTCTAAATAGGTATTTTACTGTGTGGTCTACTCCAGATGTTTTCTTAAAATGCTTACAACTTTAGGGGATACATTTTCAATAACCATGACAATTGCTTCCATCACAGTGAACGTGTTTATTCCCTTTACTGAATAGTGGTATTTCTAAGAAATGTAGTTGTGATTTGATAACTAGCATGTCATCCTCTCAACTAAACAAGATCAGTCACAGCTACTGTACGTTTCAAGGTCAATGCCACCCAGTGGACGAGGCCTTTGTGGCCTCAGTTGTCCACATGGGGATCCTGGGGCTGTCCTCTCTCCCACTGAGAGCTGATCCAGGCAGACAGTCGCCGTGGCCCTGGCCTGTCTCCCAGGCTTGCACACGCTGGCATTGCATAGCCAGGGCAGCAGCCACAGGGCCCGGGTCACTCTGCCAGCTGGTGCCAGACTCTCTGTTTCTCAAGCCCGCTCTTATGTCTGCCATGGGGGCCGTCAGAGGTGACATGAGGTTCTAATAAGGCTGCTAGCTCTTCACCCCTCTGAAGGTGTTAGTGACTCAGGCACATCCTGCCATGCTCCAGTCACAGCTGCACTCTCAGTCCCAGATGTCTTGTTTGTCATCTTGGCACCTCTGCCTGAGGACAGACATTGATAGACCATTTGATTGGCACATCAAGTCTGTGTGGATATGTGTGTCAAGGTTTGTTGCAGCATATGCTCATATATACTATAAAACTTTCTGTGACACTTTCTGTCTGTCTGGAGGGAGATAAAAAGAATTAAAAAAAAAAAATTGGATTAAGCAGTACAAGCATAGATGTATTTTTTTGTATATAGATTTTTATATATGCATTTACACAGTAAAGATAGTTCAGTGTCTGCACACCCAGTTATAATCTTTATTCTTATCTTATAGCACAGAGGCATCTATAACTGTTGAGGTCATGCGGGTTTTGCTTGTTACTCTTTATCTTTTTTTGTCATTTCCCCTTTGAGTTTCAGTTTATTAGTTCCTGTGAATCAAGATGCTCATCAGTCACACCTCTCTGCCTTTATTTTGGCAAATACACTATGACCATACACATCACTTATAGGAGATCACTAAGTCTTCTCTTGTGATTTGGATATGACAGCTTGTGTACAGCTTAAAACAACTGTATAGCTCGTAAACACATCTTACCCATACGATAAAAAGCACATATTTGAAAACTGAATTTCTGAGATCAGTAAAACTTTAGGCACTTGGGAAGAAACTGAAAAGTCAGAAAGTGTGAATTGAGAGCGGAACATCATGAGAGTGTCTTTAAAGGTCAGATACTATTTCAGCCTGGTTTCGTTTATAAATGAAATGCTAGAATAATCAGTGATGTGTCTGATATTTTGTTGTTATAATGATGACCTTATCAAAGGCAGGGAAAGTTGGAATCACTCCAGTTTATGTGAAATTTAAAGTGGCCTCCTTTTGTTGTCAGAACAGCTGTAAGGTGCACTGTTACAGTATGTAGTACAGCACACCAGCTTTATAATAGTATACCACCGAGGCCAATTCTGTCATTGTGAATTACATGAATTACTCAAGGCGCTACACTAGATGTGTACCACATCTTACTATAGGAACGACAAAAATGTTTAAAACCACATTGAGTGTCTCTGTGGGTGTCTTTGACTTGGTAAACCATAGGAAAGCTGTGCCAGTGAACCTCCCACTTGACCTCAAGGATGTCTGTGGCTTTCCACTGTCTCAACAGTCACCTCAGAGAAAATGGGGGTGAACCAAGGTTATATTTGTATATTTCGGTGTTTATGCTCTAAGTTGTTTTATGTTTGGTGTCAAATTATTCTCCATTTCCTAGATATCATTTTAATGAGAAAAACGGGACATTTTCCTTTTAAAGGCACCTGGTATAAGTACAGAAGAGTAATGTGATCATCACCTTTAATGGTAGTGTGAGCAGCAGCTGGCTTTTGTAGAGATATTGTGTCTGGGTCTGGGGCAAGGACCAAGGCTCAGTGCTACTGCTGAGGTTGAAATGAAGCGGTGCCTGGGTCAGCAGCCCTGCACTCAGCACTCTGCTATGCATCCAGGTGGAACAAAGTCCTCGCTCAGCATCTCATCCTGGGCTTCCTGCTGAAAGGTGACATCTCCATGGCTTAACAGCCACACTCATCTGCTAAAGAGCATACAATTTGTTAATCATTTTCCCCCATGACAGCATCTGCTTTCCAGTTGGTTAAGCAAACAAACAAATAGGAAAGCAGGCAAATGAGTGAGTGGGCGACGTTAGTGTATAGTCAGAGGTATCATTAATATCACTTGATTAGAACTGCAGCTGATCTAACGGTGACGAAAGTGGCAACGGTGCTCAATGCTGCGATCCTCCATGAGAACAACAGAATGATGTGCACAAAATTACACAATGCTCTTTCTTTTGAGCCAAATTTACTCAAAGGCTTTGGGCAACTGTGATTTGCTAGAAAACATGTTATTTGATTCAGCTTATCCCACATTTAAACCTTGTCATTTTAGGATTTGGATTGTCATATGAACATGACTAACACTGTTGCACTGAATGGAAAATGACACAAGAACAGGCTCCTCCGTAACCAGAGCAAGAACGATGGTCCCATGTAATTACCTGAAGTGTGGAAGATTTGTATTGAATTTTTCACAGTTGGAGTGACCCCACTGCCTAAGTGGTTACATAGACACTATACAACACATAGGATTATGCTGCATTATACCAGTTAAAATGAGGGTATATCCACAAGCTGTGAACAAAGCCAGCTCATCTGCTCAACTCCTCTCTTAGTAGGTCAGTGAAGCTGATGGAGAATACAGACACATGCTCTCCTCTGTCGTTCTAAGCACAGGTTTTACGAGCGCATTCATGAGCAACATTATAAACTGCAAATTTAAAAAGACACAGGCACTTAAAATATATCTATCTATCTATATATATATATATACATATATAAATCTTAAGCCATGGTTACAAACATACAAATTTTACATTTCCAAAATCTATTTTTTGCAAACAGCCATTACAAAGCCAAAGTAGAAAATTGCAACATCCTTACAATCCCTACATGTGAAAGATGTTTTTAGTTTGAGAAATGATTGTAGCATACTGTAAAGAGGTGGTGTAACATAATAACATGTGTGTGTGGGTCTGAGGCGACCACAGAGACAGAGCTGCAGAGATACAAGACATAAAGTCACTTTGCAGAGAGGGTTGCGTTACCATTGGAGTGATGTATGACCTGAAGTCCCATCTGAGGGCTCATGTTACAAGGCTTATGCTGCATTACAGAGATAGCTTTCCGTATATGGAGTCAGGGGCTACAGTAATGTATGGACCCCTGTTGTTGCCAAAGCTCTGACTCAGCGCGCTGACTTGTGCCTCTAACCCTGACCTCTGGCTTGATAACTAGACATTCAGACATGCACTGTGTTACTGCACTCATTTCTAAAGGAGAAATGATCTTGTTATCTGTCACCTTGGTAACAGTCACGTTGTTGTAACATAATGAAACTGTTAGTACAGTTTTTCTTTGTTTAGCTTCCACTGTACATTACTTTGCACTCTACAGAGATTTTATAGAAATTTTAAAAATATCTAAGGTTACAGTCACAAATAGATGTTTTTTTTCATTAAGCTTGAGAAATAAAAGTACTGCTTGTCTGTGCTTGTTTTAATAAAGTTTTGCCCATAAGGGTACTGGTGTTTATCCTGGAGAATCATGGTATTGTTATCGCTCACCTGTGTGTGTGTGTTATCAGCACAACTCACAAATGGATCCATCAATCTTTTTGATAATCAGTAGGTATATTAACTTAATGAATATCTATAAATGATTAGATATTGGCGCATTAATAATTAGCAAATGCTATGCAAAAATCAGCTTCACCTATTCTGAGAAATGGGTATTTTTTTCCGCCCGCAGTGATTGCATCCCCTTGGATACTTTCATTTCTGTTTTGTTTGATTGAATTTCTTTTGAATTTCTAAATGTACGAAAAAAACAACATTTTCATCTCTAATGGATTATTTTTTTTCCCCTGCATTTCTCAGGTTACCTTCACAAAGAGGAAGTTTGGGCTAATGAAAAAGGCTTATGAGCTGAGCGTACTATGTGACTGCGAGATAGCCCTCATCATTTTCAACAGCTCTAACAAACTGTTCCAGTACGCCAGCACAGACATGGACAAAGTGTTGCTGAAATATACAGAGTACAACGAGCCCCATGAGAGCAGAACCAACTCTGACATTGTAGAGGTGAGTGAGTGTCTCTTTGTTACTTCGTTAGAGAAAACTTTCACATCACGTCTTTTCCCTCACTATAATTAAATTGTTTCTCCCCATAATAGTGGTTACACAATGACTTATATTCCAATTTTAGGCCAATTTAAATGGTGATTTGTTTTTTGATAATAAGTAATTAGTTTTTGTTATTTAATGGTTAGAATCAGAACCTAAAAATATCCTTAGAAATAAAAGCTTTGTTGCAGGGCAAACATTTCAAACATGCAGCAGTGAAGAATTACTAACAGTTTCCTTCTAGTCACCATTCAGATAGGGCACAGGAGGTCTGCACTCCCTGATAAGTTCAACTTCTCCCATGCCCAACTGACACGCAAAACCTATCTCTGCACAAGCATACACACAGTAGCTGCTGACCACTACCATGACACTGTTTCCCATAGATATTACCTGTAGGGCTTAGTTTTCTGGCTGTTTGTCATGACACTCAGTCAGCTCGGCTGTTGCTGCAGCATTTCATCTTGAAAACACAGTGTTTAGAACTGTCTATACTACTCTATAAAACTCAACAAGCACTTGGCTCTCCTGGTTTTCACTGCCTGCCCAGCGACTAGCGGAAGAGTAAGCCACTTGTTATGCCAGCATACAAAATCATCAGCCAAAAGTGTAAAACCAAAGTAAATGAGAATGATTAGGGATTCATGCTGTTCCAAAAATCATTCACTTGCACATGTGTGGTTTCTCAGCTTATTCAAGATCTAACTATTGACTCATTAGTGACAAACTGAAAGCATATACAATATATGTTAATGTCTATTGATAAAATTATGACACTACCAGTATACAGCTGGCCATTTGTTTTTACTGTTATTTCAAATAGCTTTTTTGCGCTACTATGCTTTTAATGAGACAATACAGACTGCTGCATTGCCAGAGTTTTTACAGACACCTGTCCACCGAAACATAGTGTATTTTTATTACTGCTACCCAATTAAGAGGCATTAAGAGTTTAAGAGGGGTGAGATTGAAAATTTTCTAGAATGCAAGCTTTGGAAAAGACTTTCACTTGGAGTATTTAGTGAAATTACATGCAGCATAAAGCAGTCAGCTGTGGCCCATTATCTTTTATTCATGCTGCTGCTGCTTGTGAATTACCTGCTTGGCAGAGCTGCAGAAGAGTGCTCTGGCATCCAGTAGACTCATGTAGTCACTCCACCATCAAGGGCCCTCAGAGCAGAGCAGGGGCTCACCTGCATAAAAAATACATGGCTACATTCCTTACTTACGTAACACTGACCACAAATTTGTTTTTGCCGTGACTCTGGAAGCCGTCTTATTGGAAACAAGACTTTCCTTCAAACACAACAAGACCCCATACTCATAACCATTATGGGTCAATTTGGATCAGTTTGGTCATTTTCCTCAGGCTGTTACATCACATAAATCTGTGGTGGTTTTCCTATGTATGTTTGTGTTGTCAGCAGGGTGTAATTGGAATGTACATTGTGCATAATGTAGCACCAGTGGTCCCTTGCTGATTTCCCACTTAGCCCTTCTGGCTACTCTCAGTGAAGCTGCCCCGTCCACAAAAGGCGAGTACAAACCACTGTTGTCCCCGCTCACTCGGCCATCATCTTTGCAGATATGCACGAGCCCCCCTCTGCCTCCTGGCTACGTTGTAAAGGTTCAGAAGTGATGAAGCAGAGCAGAAGTAACCAACCCAGTCAAGTTCACAGCATTACACACAACCCCACTATTCATTAGGCCAGAGATACAGTGTCAGAGGTGGTTGATAATCTCAGGAAGCTGTGATTTATCGCGTTTTTCAGAGAAATCGTGATCTTAAGCGTCTTGCTGATTACGTCTATCAATGAGCCCCTTTTTCAAGCCTGTAAAAAAGGTGTCTTTTTGCTTTTGCTGTACAGTACACTGGAAGGGCTGATGCACTCGTAATGATGGGAAGAATCCACCCCTCCCCCATTTATCTAGTGAAATGGGCCTCACATGAGGACACTTACACTGGACACTTATCTAAATTTTTAAATTGTGTTAAACCATGCCATGCAAACAATCATGTGCTCATCTGTCCCGTTTAGGAAGCCAGCAAACCCGCTCCCACTTTTCATTGGGAAGCTCATTCCGTGTGAGAAACTAAATCAAAGGTCACATTCCTGCTCAGTAGTACCATCTGTAGATAAAGGCTGAGCTGTGCAGTGTGGGAGAACAGTCTCCATGTTTTCCACAGATGGATGCATGCCTGGGCCACAGTTTGATAACCCAGTGGAGGGCTATGGACTTTGTTTCAAACCTGGCTCACAGTCCAAAGCAAAGCAGTAGGCTCAGATTTTTCCTTTGTGTTAGTCTGTGTTTGTGTGTGTGTGTGTGTGTGTGTGGTCATTACCAACACTTGTGACAGGTTACATGTTGTATGAAAAATATATAATATATTATGAATAACATACAAATTTAGCATATTTATAATTTCTTTATACCTAATTTCCTATGTAATTCTTTAGACATAAAGTCTCAAAATTGTACATATCCAGGAAATAGTCAACTTTGTAAATGGCATTTGATGCATTTGTGTTATTTTGATTCGGGCACAGTCTTCATGACTGAAGGTTGTATAGTGTTGCTTCTATTGTGTTACTTATTGAATTCTGTTTATACCACAAATGAAAACGCTGCCGTTAGTCATTAGATTAATCTAATAATATTTACTCTTCCTCCCTTCTCCGCTAGTGGAGCTAATGAGATTTTGTTCATGCTCCACTATAACCTCACACCGTTCTTCCGGACACAGAAAGGTCCCTATCTCCAGGAGAACCCTTAAAAATCAGACGGGAACTTCACAGGCATTAGTAGAGGCCATTTATCTATCCTGCCTTTGAGCAATTCAATAAAATTAAGGTATATAGTTGTATGGGGAGGATGAATTAGGTTTGCAAGCACGGAATGGACATTAAGTCAACACTTAATTGTAATCTTATAAAATCAGGGTTGTGAATAGGCTTTAACCCAATTTGAGAATGCAATTTTAGTCAAATGCCGATGCCTTGTAATTAGAAATAACTCGATTGCACCATATACAAAGAATTTACTTCTATCTGCTCTTTTGCGTGTTTTTTACCCTCCTGATTGGTGAGAGTAAACATCCAGAGATCATTCATAGGGAAATTCTGCTTATCTTTATCATAATAAAGAGCTGTGGCCATTGTTGATGTGACTTGGGAAAAACAGACAATTCCCTTTCTGTTTATGAAGGAACATTCTGTCACTCACAAGACCCCAACGTTAAGCGGAAATGAGCATAAAATTATCAAACCATTTCCATTAGGTTTCATTCCACGATCGCTATCAATTCCTCTTATGAATGGAGCTGTATTAGTCATTCAATAACATATGCAAATTTTGACCATCACAAAATGTCAAGCCCGATGTACAATCCTTCTTCTGAATCGTACTTTTCTTCGTATTGATTATTCTTTTAAGTGAATTTCACCAGTACCCTTTGCAGATTTTATAGTAACAAAAATTATTCACAAAATCATTACATCATTACAGCTAAGGATGCAAACTGTCTCCTTATGTCACGTTATGTTTTGTTTTTTTTAGCCGCAATCCCAATATTCATGGCTTTATTAATGCAGCCGGTGTGTTTGACACATGTATTGTCAATGACTTCCAGCTCAGAGAAAAATACATTCTATTACCAGTTATGGAATGAATTCCTTAAAGTGCTTTTGGCTGAACAGGCACCAGGAGTTTCAGACACGGGATGTTTATGTTGTCAGTCAAAGGCTGAGCAGTGATTAAGACTCATTTCTATCTTAATGAATGCAAATTGGCACATCTGCTATGGTGGGCTAGCTGTCCAGACTCTTCAATTAGCATGATTGATCAATTATCCTCCTGCTGGTGGCTCACTGGAAATGGAGGCTGGGGAAATGGGGTGGAGGGTAGAGGGAGAGAGAGATGAAAGAGGAGAACAGAAAACTGTACAAAAACCTTCCTGTTCGAATTTGATGTTTTATTTGATTAGACTAAAAGAAGAAGGCTCCTGAGCATACATTAAAAAAGTTCTAAATAAAGTTGATATCAAAGTGTATTTATTGTAAAAACTTCGCAACATATATTAACGAAACTTGCATGCACGAAGGGTACCAATATCATGTAACGCTGAATCAAATATTAATCACAAATGTTAAGGTGTTAAGGTGAACCACAAAAACTGACTTTGTACCCAACTATAAGCACTGCATATAGACACATATGGCGCCTTTATACTGATATGTACTTGTATATACCCTGGTGGACTTATTATGCCCAATAAAAACAATGAAAACACACCAAAGTCAACAAAAAAACTCAAATGGAACAATGTTTAACTTGTTTGCAGCGTGGCATGCCTCTAATGCTATTTTTTGAGGTCATTGTTTATTCTCAAGAAACGGACGTTGCTGTGGGAATGACATCACTTCCTGTCGAGCAGAGTCTTTTTCTCTGGAAAGAGGCCACGTTGCTTTGTGTGGATGTCCAAGGGCAACACTGAAACAATGACGCTCCTGAGTCTATTTGTCAATATATTAATAGGATAACAGTGTGAAATTTGAGAGTTTAGGGTTTTTTTTTTGTTGTTGTTGTTGTTGTTGTTGCTTTCCTCCTTTCACTTCAGACCTGAAGTTGTAAATCCACTGAATTAATCTGGTGCTCACTATGATACTGTGACTGGTTATAATGTTCAGTCTCCAGTGACAGACATGACCCAAAGGAATTCTTAAGATTTTACTGTATAACAATAACCACCAGTGCCAGTTGTATATTTATTAATTCCTTATATTTTATATACAATTACCAAGCTTTAATTGCTAATTAATTAGCTATTCTGCAAACTAATCTGTACAAATTAGCCCATGCAAGTGTTGCTCTCAGTATTTTATCTTCCTCTGCCAGTCCACAAAGTACAGTACTGACACTTGGCTACTTATATCACACGTAAGGTCGATTATGTATATGCAGTGGCTCGGAAAAGGACAGTAGCACATGTAGTCACACAAAACATCTGAATTTGGGGCATTAAAAAGTCAATCAAATAAGTAAATAAAGATCAAATAATGTAAAAAAAAAAAAAAAAAAAATCTCATCCGCCTGTTGGTGTAAGAGTGAAGTGATGGAAAAATTCAGTAAATTTATAGGTTCAATAAATTATATCTCAGACTAAATTAAACTTTTCATGCCCAGCTCCTCACAAATATCATATACTTCACTTCTTTTCCCTGAGTATGCCATCATCATATTACTGTTCTCCCTTTTGATATTTCACCATAGCTAGCTCAAGATAGCAATGATGAGAAATCCCTTTTAAGCTAAATCAAATGTCATTGCTATTGACATAGACTTATTGAGTTGATGTTGATTTTCCAGGGCTTTCCAATATGTGAAATTTTCTGGCAGCCCATTTTTAATATTACAAAAAAAAGTATGTGCACTTTTGGGCTCCTGTGATTTATTCGAGTGATATTAAAATTATTTTCTATATTTCTATTTTCTTTGTAGATCACATACAGTTCTGTGAATTACAGTATGTATCATGATGATATATTTTTAAGTTTACTTATTACTTTATTTATCGATCCATACATGTTTAGATGCAGTTTTGGGATGAGGAAGATAGTTCTACTTAAGCATGTAATGTATGTTGCCACATAGTCTATTTTCTCCAGAAGATGGTAACAACATACAGTGGGCAGACCATAATTTGCCTCTTACTGCCTCTTCATTATGTGCTCAAATAAACATACTGTGTTGTGAAGATGAGGTACTTCCTATTTCCTGTGTGCACATATTGTTTTGTACACCTGAGAGCACTCATTTAACCTATAGGCCTGTTTTCCAGGCCAGGTCAGAGTCATTATGTGTTGTTATAGTCAAAACAAACACACCGGATGTTAATAAACCTGCATCTATTTTCAGACTAGAGCAGTATCACAAGTTGGAAATACATACATAAAGGGTAAAGTGAAAATAGTGAATGTGATGCTGCTTAGATGTAGTTTCAAGTGTATATTAACCACCTCTTATTTAATGAACGACAGACAGATGAACATACATCCTAAGGCATTACGACAGTATGTTAATTGGTAGTTTTCTTAACGCAATCAGATGCTTCAATATTGATTCATGGTAGTTAGCTTTGGTGTTAGAAATGTGGTAATTTCCTCTTTAACATTGACATGAACATTAATATCTCTCATCTCGTTTCATTTTTTTTGCCAAGTCTTTTCTTGCCACCGTGAATGAAGTTGTATTAATGGTTCTGTTGCGAGCAACATGCTGGGTTTCAAAGTGCCCCTTTTTATAGGACAAGGACTCCTTTTCCTCTGGGCTTTTAGTGAAAAAGGGTCACCAATCCTCTTTTGTAGTTTTCTGAGTGTAATGAAATAATTTCGTTAATGTTCTTCAGAGTATTTCACAAACTATTTTGTAGTATATGTCATGGTGTTATGATATACCGTATGTACATATGAACTGTAACTTCTTGGAAGAGAGATGTTTTTTCAAGCTGTGAATATTTATTTTGATTGTATATCATTATGTATTATAATCAGTAGCACTACTGTACAGACATATACAGTGGTTTTCCTTAAAACTGCAGTGTGGCTTAACTAAATTAAATACTGTTTTTCTGTGAATTTCAAGTCCATCACCTACTACATCTTATTGTTTTATTGTGTATGATGTGTGATGCTTGTTACCAGGTTACTGCTAAGAGAGTTTTTGCTTTTGGCACATGCCGTGCTTCATTGACGTCAGAGCTTTTTTTCAGCCTCTCATCTACATTGCATATGTCTCATTTCAAGTTGAGGGTCTCTTAGAGAACATATAAAAAGAGCCACGAGAACAAAAGACCCCAAGCCAGTGTGCCTTCTTCTAAACATTAGTTTCTACTGCCACTAATGAGGTAATATTTGAAGGTCTAAAATGAATTATTTCAAAATTTAAAAGCACTACATTTTATGCATCAAAAAATAAAACATACACACACGTATTTATGCACACCCAGTGAGGAATTATATGAATGCTTTTTTGTTTTAAAAGATGTTTGCAAAGTGCCACACTTCCATAGAGAGTTGCTTCTTAGACGGGGCTTGTTAAGTTAGTATGAAAAACTACTGCGACTGGAACTGTGTTAGCTTTTCCTTGAAACCTAGTGTGAAAGAAACATGTTTTTAACCTTGTAAATAAGAAAAGATGCAAGAAACTGTTCAACCTTAAATGACTGCAGACAGGCATGCTTGAACACACCTAGGAGTAGTCTTTTGCAGAATCTGATTAATGCATTGTCTTGTTTTTGTGTGTTTAATAGAGTTAACATTAACCGCTGCAACACAGTGCCTCGTGTGAAGTGAAATGGTGGAGTTTGTTCTGAAATGTTTCTAAGTGTGGATATTTTAGAGTAGAGAAAAATTGGACATGTTTTTTTCTCCATGCAGCAGCTCCACTCATCACACAGAAACAAGGATGTCTGACACATCTTTTGTCTCTCATAGCTTGTACTAGCAGGAAAAAAAGCTTCAAACTGAAGCTCAGAACTGTCTGCTGTGTTTTGTGTATAGTTTGCCAAATAACTGATGTTGGCATCATTTCGTGCTGACTCTTACGAAGATTAAATATGACCATTCTTTTTGTTCTTCAATTAAAATGCTTTGATATTTTTTTCACTGCTTTGACAGTTTATACTTATTAGACACTAAAGTATCGGCTTTTTTTCTTTGTGGTGATTTTTGCTGAGCCATGTTCATTGTTAAAGATAAAGTTATCATTAAAGTTAAAATATTCCACGTCGAGTTTTTACAATCGTACATACAAATTTGTAGAGCATCATGCACATTCAAATAACACCAATTCTCATGAAACGTCTAGTGAATACATGCGCCCTAACAAACTGTAGCATTTACCACAAACACACAAATCATTGCTTTTATTCTTCTATTAATCTAAAAGGTGGAAAGGCTGTTGCTCCACCCCTCAACTTCATGCATTGCATTTTTCCAATAACATACGAGCATGAGCATCAACTGTTGCTGATGGCCTGGAATAGACAGATAGTGTTGTGTGGGTTCGTTCGAGCCCCTTCGTGTTTTGCCGTTTACGGAGACAAGGACAGTTTTTTTTAGAACATACAGCGAGTGGAGATATTTGCAGAATTTGGCAAAAGTGCACTGGATTAGAATTGCTTGCTCCACTTATTGCCATTGATAGCGATCACGTTTATCTGATCTGATACTTTTCTGAAGTAGTAGTATGTTACTGTGTGAGTGTGTAGATATTCAGTCTGAATCTACATACACCTGTCATTTACTATGGTATGTGTCATGTGAAATGGGACAAACGGGGAGCTGACCTAATTTTGGTTTGATCTAGTTACAGAGCAACAGTAAAACTAGTTATGTTAAAGATCATTAAAACCACAAGCGATGAATCCACTGCACGTGTTCTTCAATGACCTTGTGGGCTGAATGGCTGAAATGAGACCCTCCTTTCGTGCACAGCGGCTTCTGTGAGTTAGCTTGTGCAACAATCAACTTGCTCTTGTGCCCCCCTCCTCCCACTGTGCATGCTGTGTGGCCATCCCCTCCTGCCCAGGGGCGAGGACAGAGCAAAGCCTGCTGGGATGGGGGGGCTGGGGGTTACCTGGCACCATGCCACCTTCCCCTTGCTGCATGGCCTGACTGGGGGCAAAGAGGGAGGCTGCTGTGTCTCAGATTGATGAGGACAGGTCTGTGGTCTGGGTATAGAGTGTTGCAGAACAGACGTCCTGCTGGCACATCCTGCCCTCTCTGCCGCACG